>JAXHKQ010000251.1:0-30572 GCA_038407185.1 Chalaropsis ovoidea | reverse complement strand
TAACCCTAACCATAACCCTAACCCTAACCCTAACCCTAACCCTAACCCTAACCCTAACCCTAACCCTAACCCTAACCCTAACCCTAACCCTAACCCTAACCCTAGTTCTCTGGTCGGTCCTTGGTTATAGGACTGTTAGGGTTGAGACCCTATATGGGTCTTATAGGCTCGTAGCTTAGAGCCCTAACAATAGTTAGATCTATTTCTATAATGTATATACTCAGTTATTTATATTTGTAAGATTTCAATTCTACATACGTGCTTAACACACTATTTAGTTAATATATATTGAAGAGGTAGTTGATGTCTAACATTGTACTAAACAATTTCCGTTCACTCTTATTTTCAGATCAAGGCCTCTTCCTTGTAGTACTAAAACACTCTTACAACTCCAAACGTCTCTTATCTGATAAACCATGCTAGTGCAATTCTGCAATCCAACCCTAAGTTGACGCCATTCTTGTGTTGCCACATCTTTTTGGTTGATGTCGTCACTCAGCGATTACTAGCATAATAGTACAATAAGGTTATCTCCAAATGTCTTACACAGATTGAGCATCTTGCTCTATGTTTGCGTTGGAGGAGGTAGATTTCGATGTCGTGATCTTGTCGAGGATGATGTAGTAGTTACAGACGTTGATAAAAGCTACGCCTAAGCCACGACTTGCAATGGACATCCTTCATAAGAAGTGGTGTTCTATCGTTCTGTACTTCATTATTCCAATTCTACTGGAAGCGTTTACCACTCGACTTCTCTTGCATCCTGATCTCAGTCAAGTCGTATCATCCCATTTCTCCTATTTGAATCTCTTACAACATTCGTCCCTTCTCAGATCGGCCCCCCTCCATCTCTACATCATGTCGCCAAGTGCTGTGACCCCTATACTTCCGACAGTCAACGTTCTACCACACAAGAACAATGAGGCACCCCGTGAAATCTTTCCAGATGGTATCCGAACTTCCGGCCAACACAACCCCATTTACGAGGTGTTGAAGCCTTACAGCCAATTCCCTGAAAGCGTATCTGGCTCTACTGTCTGGGATAAGGAGGACTTTGAAGAGAATCCCGAACGTTGGACTCACTGGCTCACTTCAGAAGAAGTCAATGAGCTTAGCCTTACCTCCGACGCTTTCATCGCTAGTGGCATCCCACTGACAGGAATATCCAAGGTAAGTCAATGGTACAAGCCCCTGCAGTTGTGTGCTTCGTACTGACTCGAACGACTTTCCAGAGCAACTTTCCACTACCCAAACTCGGAAAGATTTTGACCGCCCTCCGAAACGATCTACTCAATGGCAAAGGCTTCATTCTCTTCAAGGGCTTCCCAGCCAATATTTGGGGCTCTCATAAAAATGCGGTTGCGTATCTTGGTCTAGGAACATACATTGGCTACTTTGTTTCGCAAAACGGCCGTGGTCACGTTCTAGGCCATGTGAAAGACGTTGGCGATGATCCTAACCAGATTGACAAGGTTCGCATCTATCGCACCACTGCCCGTCAGTTTTTCCATGCCGACGATGGGGACATCGTTGGCTTACTCTGCCTACAAAGAGCGCAGGAGGGCGGCGAGAGTGACATTGTCAGCATCCACAATGTATGGAATACTCTGCAAAGAGAGCATCCTGATGTTGCTGAACTCTTAACCAAACCCATCTGGTACTTTGACCGCAAAGGGGAAGTGTCCCATGGACAAGAGGAATGGACACGCCAGCCTGTATTCTACCTTGAAAACGGCGGAACGGAGCGTGTTTACATCAAATGGGATCCCTATTACGTGCGCTCCCTTACGCGGTTTTCGGACAGGGGAATCATCCCTGCTCTCAGTGATGAGCAGGTACGGGCTATGAACATTCTCGAGGAAACTTGCCAGCGCCTCGCGCTTCACATGATTCTCGAAGTTGGCGACATTCAGTTTGTCAGCAACACACATCTGCTACACGCACGAACAGCATACAAAGGTAATTCAACGTGAATCTTGGACGCAGTCACCCTTCAACAGTTACTAATTCGGATTTATTTCAGATTTCCGTCCTCCTGCGCCACGACGTCATTTACTTCGCCTCTGGCTGTCCATTCCTGATACTGAAGGTGGATGGGTACTCCCATTCCCTGACAGCTCAGAGAAAAAGAGAGGAGGAATCCAAGTTAACAATCAGGCCCCTGTGTGCCCACTAGATGCGGAGTAGGGGACTTGGGAGAGATGTAATTAGACATGAGTTATGAATGTAGCGCGATGCTTTGGAGAGTTGGAGAAGTAATACAGTATTCTTTGATGAACAAATCGCGTTAGCTGGATCACAGCTTCTATAGCGTCTTAGGGAGTCTATTCTGCACTTTGGTTCCTTTCATGAGCAAAAAGAAAGACACTAACATATTAGACTTGGCATGTAGACAAGTTATTATGAGGCTTTTCTTGTCAATGCTCTGTGTAACATGAATCCGTGTGCATGTGTAACCTTGGGAATGTTGCTGTCGGAGCTGAGAAGAGTATGTCTTTAGTTTTGTTTTGACAATTCCCTTTTCGCACGCCCTTTTTACTGTACCGTCTCGCCTTATTCTATCGCACATCATCTAGCCTCAATAACCTTGTTTTATCGGGCTTAAAGGCTTCTGTGCTGTTTCATGTACGGCCTAGCAAAAGATGTCATCACAGCCCCACATTAGCGTCATCCAAGGCTTTGCTGACAAAGATTTGTCGAGGGTCATCATCTCGAAAAAAATAAGTTCTTCAGTGTTCTCGAATGATCACATACGCCAATAGTCATTGGTGATATATCTCCTATTCATCCGTTACGATGGCATCTACTATAGCCCGTATAGCCCGGTCCTTCTCAGTGTCTAGCCCCGCTGTTCCCGAGGGCGCCGAGAAGGCAACCGTGGCTGCCGGCTGCTTCTGGGGCGTCGAGCACATCTACCGCAAACACTTTGGGAACGGAAAGGGTCTCTTGGATGCGGCTGTTGGTTATACCGGCGGTGATACCTCACATCCGAGCTACAAAAACATATGCTCGGGTTCGACAGGTCGTAAGTCCACCTTCGTTTACTTAATTGTGCATCCCATTATTCATACGTCTGCTTTGCTCATCTAACATGAAACTAGATGCCGAGGCTCTCCAAATCATTTTCGATCCCAAGAAAGTGTCTTACCAGCAACTAATTGAGTTCTTCTACAAAATACACGATCCCACTACCTCAGACCGCCAAGGTCCTGATGTTGGAACTCAATACCGCAGCGCCATCTTCTTCCATAGCCCTGAACAGGAGCGGATTGCCAATGAGGTGACAAAGACTGCCAGCGAAAAATGGTGGAAACGCCCTCTTGCTACGCAAATTGTACCGGCAGGCCAGTGGTGGAACGCCGAGGACTATCACCAACTTTATCTAGAGAATAACCCCGCTGGGTATGAGTGTCCCACTCACTTCCTAAGGGTGTTCTCGTCCTAGGACTAGCACATTGTGAAGTCGCATTACCGGCATCGCGGAATATAGTTTATGTCCAAATGATTCATGATTGGAAGACTGAGCTGTGGTTTTCACAAAGTGGTGTGGTATTCAAAATCAATATAATACAACAAATAATCTACAATGAGCGGAGAACAAAAGGAGAGACCCGGCTTGGGTCTTCCTGTCTAACTCGAATCCTCCTTAACGCCGGAACCATATGAATGTGGAAGCTAGAGGGGGTATAGTAGAAGGGGGGAAATATGCCCTTTCTTGATTGGTAGTAAAGCCGATTGAGCTTCTTACTTGCGACGCTGTCCCTGCATGGCTAGAATCTGAGCCATACGGATGAAGATGTTGATGAAGTCTAGCTCGAGGGAAATCGACTCGTTGACAGGATCTCTGCTCATGACTCCGCGCTCTGCCAGACGGGCGTGGTGCAGGACCTTCTGTACGTCGTATAGGGTGAAACCACCAAAAACAGCCAGACCTCCGTAGAGCCAGAGGTTCTCAGTCAGGGCCAGGGTACGAACAGCCGTGGCGGGAATGACGAGCGGGGCAAGACCAGAGGCTGCTACAATGGCAGCACCAGCCAGCAAGGGCCCACCAATGTACAGATACTTGTCCTGCTTAGCAGTGGCACCGACAACAGAGAGTGAGCCCATCATAGCAACAGTATACAGTCCGGCGCGTGCAATCAAAGCTCCGGGCAGGAAAGCAAGCATGGGTGCAATCATAGCGGCCTGGGTAGCGTTGAAAGCGGTCCACATGGCGTATTTAGGAATGTAGCTAGATATGGTTGATTAGTATATGCTAGTCAACAAAAAGATATTAAAATCTTTGGAGGGAGAGATACTTACTTGTCAGGCGAAATAGACCGCGTTCCGATCATCGTGCCGAAGCTCAGCGCCAAACCACCAATGCCAACAACCCAGGGGTTGGTCACCATCAGGCGGTAGACAAAGCCTGAGCGAATCATTTGGTGGGCGGTCAGGCCAATGATGCCAACGCCCAGTCCAGTATGCAAGAACGTATCGTTCAAGTAGCTGCGCTCAAATGTGGGAATGCCGCCATCGGTGCGAGTCTCGCGGTTGAAAACAAGGTTGATGGCTGCCAAAGTGCCTCCGAAAATTGCGCCTCCAACAAGCATTTTGCGCATTGTGTTTCCCTGTGCCGGAGCAGCTTGTTGGTAAGATTGCTGGTTGTAGAATCGCGCACCGGAGCGACCGGTTGAGCGCGTCATAGACGGCACGGCACGGGCGGTTAAGAAGGTCGAGGAGGGTTTGGCTGCCGAAGAGAAGGTTCGAGTCGACATGGTGATGGTGCGAATTGCCGACGATTTGGCAAGCACCGCGGGAGCCTGGCGGATGAGGGTGAAGGCCATGATGACGGCTGTGATGACGGCTGTGTGATGCCGGTTAAAGCTTGAAAGTTATGATGTGAAAGTATCGGAGGAAGGAGAAGCAAATGCAGAGAAGCAAAACTATCGTAAGTGTAATGCACAAGATCGTGATGAAACCCCAGAAGGCAGAAAAGGACGACGTAACAAATTCTATGTTCAACGGCAGACAGACAAGTAGAAGAAGCTTTCCAGGCAATCCCACAGCCCACCCACGAGGCAAAAATCCCATGACGTTCGACACTATTGGCCAGAAACGCGCTTAGTCATCCTGGTTAGTCAGCACGCGGAACTTGCTGGAAGCAGCCAGCGCGAAGACGAATCCGGGGCTTGGCACTGACCTTTTTCGGGCTGCCTGCTGCGGATAAACAAGAACGATGAGGTCATTCTTTAAACAAAGAGGTCAAATGCAGCGCCCAAGAAAGTGTCCACGTGGTGGTTAATTGCATTTAGGGTGAGATTTTGGGCGTAGATGAATCTCGGCTACATACGATCTTGAGCTTTAGCGGGCCATATCATCGACCGGTACTTCTTTTTCTTAGGGTATTCTAGGGTTATACTGATGTGTAGAGCTAAGCTTCAGTTGAGAGGCCAACTCTATTTTGCTCTCTAAGTCTACTACCCTGAATCACATTCCACCGATTATCGGCCAACTCCTTCTTCCTCGCCCCATTTTCGCCGTTCTAGACTCAGAGCACGCGTGTCACATTCTCTGCAGTACAACATGGAACCACATAAAGTTACACATGTCCGTCCTTATTGTTCCGTACTCCTACAGGCTCGGCATGGCTCTCCATGCCGTCCGTTGACGCGAACCTATTGCGTATGCATCCAGTCTTTCATGGGTCTATTGGCTGGATAGAGTCTTCTTGCGCTTATCCCTTCCTTCAGAGCCCTAAGACAAAGCATCCTTTACGCAAGCAAGTTCGTCACTCACAGCCCGCTCACAGACACTAACAAACTTGTTCCACAGGCTGTGTGCTGCATAGGCAGGACTGCATTCTCCGCTGTTTACGTCCACAAGATTTCTCCAAATAGCGACGGTGCTATCAAAGAAAAAGCATTTTACCTGTGAGGAAAGACAAAAAGGAACGAGCGATAGCTTTGATAGTAGTGTTCGCTGGAGAAGCATAAGAAGCCTTGAAACCCTCACCGTATTTGCGTTCTGGAGTTCCTGTTTGTCTTTGCTTTGTTCCAATATTAACATCCTACCTCATACCAGCCCTATCTTTTTCGTTTTGCATCAATCCATTTGCTTAGTTACATTCATCTGCTGCTCTATGATTCTACCATCTCAGAATATCGGAGGATAAACCCTAAACCCTAAGTTACAGCTACTGCCAGTTGTTGCCACTTCCACATTATCCTTTACCTTCGAGCCCCTCTTGTCCCGGCCGTCTACCATCATGCATTTGCCAACCTTCTTTCTTGTTCTCTTGCACACTCTCCTCGCCGTCGCTTTTCCTATGGCCCAAGATGCCCAACAAATTCTCGCTATAAAACCGGATAAGCCACTCGCTGCCAATACTCTGGCTGCTCCCACATCCAGCCAAGCAGCTCCCTCTGCCTCCCCCACAGCAAATGTGTGGGCACATATATTTGGCGAACGAAATGGCGCTGTGCCGCTGTCATGCTACTGCTCTGGTCCTGATATTTGCTGCAAAACAACAAAGGGCACATATTGCGATTACGGAACATGTCAAGCTGGAGACATCTGAGCCGGCTGTGTTTGGGGCATTTGCGTTGTGGAGTTGTGTTACACTGGGTATAAATAAATGTGCATGGTGGTGGTGGACCCAACATGAATAAATACTGGTCTCTGACCTAACCCTAATTCACAACATTCTGCACAGTGACACAGAAATGCGATGAAAATCAGGTGCAGGGGCTACTGGATGGCCTATGCGTGACAGGTGCAGACGGACAGGGAGGCGAGGGGGAACAACGGAAAGAATCATGGAAAACTTTGGACAGGGAAGAAGGTATGAGTTTGGCGCAAGGGGAGAAGAACCGTCGAAGCCGTTTTGTGGAGAGCTTGTGAAGTTGGGGGGCTCCTACAAAGTTGTCGAAGAAGCCATGTAGACAGCTAAGCCTAAGCACACGCATGTACTCCCTTGCAGCTCAAGTATACAGTAGCAGTATACTTATATTACTCACCACCACCCCGCACTTCCGTCCCTCCTCTTTGCCTTGTCCTTTTCCTTCCTCCCGGTCTTATGTCTGTTTTGCAGACAAACTCACTTTATTGTCTCCCCTCTCTGACCTACCCCTCCAAATCAGATGGACAAGCCTACCCATGAAACCCCGGAACAAGGGCCCTGGGAAACATCGGAGAGTAAGGAACGCCCAGCAGCCTACAACGGAACGAGCCAGGAATTCCAAAGCTTGAAATAGTAGCAAGGATTGAAGAAAAAAAAAAGACCAAAAAAGCTCGAAAAGCTCGACCCCTCCAGCGTGACGTTCGTTATCTTGTTGTGGTCAAGGCTCTGGGCCATTATGTCTTTTTTTTCTTGCTTATTCGTTGTAGGCTTCTGTCTTTCTCTACGGGCAGAATGCTTGATTTGTGTGCTAGCATACTGACTGTCTACGGCTCTCACTTGTCACGTTGATATACAGCACAAGCAAGTCCTCATTTGGAAGTAGGTATTTGCTTCGAGCTGGGTGTGTCCTAGTCATTCTACTGGCACTGTCTTTTGTGGGGAACCCTTCTCTGTGCTGATTGGACAAGCCAACAACGGACAGCTACCACATCTACGCTAGAACAGTTGCATCTTGCGTTCAGATCGACCTAGAGCATCTTTTCTGTTCCTGCTCTTTTCTGCTCCTGCTCTTTTCCCCTCCTGCCTGCGCTCTTCTCCTCCGACTCTTTCTTTTTCTTGCTCTTCATTTTCTGCCTCCTCTTAATCTCATTTATTTTTCTTTGCAGTCAATTTCTCGCTCCTCGGTGATCGGTGATCGTCTTGCTGATCCCACCCCAACGGCCATTGGCTGCGCTCTTTTTTTCTTGTCTTCTCGTCCTTCCTTCCTCTCCTTGCAACGAACCTATTTTTTTCTTCTATTTTTCTTCTATTTTCTTTTTTTTTTGCCGACAACCAATTTCCCGGATACAGTCTTTCGCTCATTGCAGCTACCTCACCCGTTGGTGCCTTTGCCACCCTTTGAAGATTACACTGCTGGTTCTTTTCTTCCTATATATTCGCAGCCGTGCTCGACGCTGTCCGTCCTTTCTTGTGTTTGTTTGCTTTCCATCGTTTCTTCTCTGCTACCCGCCTTCTGCATACATTGTGCAACGCTTCGTCGAACTAGAACAACAAGCGAAGCTCAGTTCAAGCCTTCCTCTGCGTCGATCAGCCAGTCAATCGGTCGCTTGGAAATCGACCCACAGCCCATCATCATCATTATCATTATCGCCACAATCTTGAACATCTGAACAGGCCACAAGCTGCCATCTACACTTGAACTCAAGGGCTGCAGTCAACCGCCCTCACGTGATCGCACGGCGAAACTTATTTGCAACCTCGCCAGCTCGCAATCTCCCGCCCTCTCGACATCTGAGCTTCCTAAAAGCTCTCAATCGCTCTCTCTCTCTCTCGTCCTCGTCATCGTCCTCGACGTCATCCTCAACCTCTCTCTCTCTCCCTCATACACACTCGCCTTGAAACATCTCCGCACCCTTTTGCTGTCCGACCGACTCTACGGCATTCGACCCCCCTCCCCTTGAATACAGTGCCAGTTGCAGCAGACCCGGTCCTAGCCCTCAGCCGGGTTCTATCGAGCAATTCGAAATAGGCAAAGATTCTGCCCAGCATCGTTCATTCGGTGGTCCCTGCGGGATAGAAGGCTTGGAGGCTTGGAGGAAAAGATTCATCCATTCAGTCCTTTGTTCTGATCGGAGTCTTTAACCTTCCAATTTTCTTCAATCTGGTCTTCCCTCCCACTGCTTGGCTTGGCCTCAACGTCCTGGCCTAGCTGATTCGATTCGATACATCCAACTATCTGTTCCTCCGGACCACATACCGCCTTCCCCTCTCATCCAGCCCAACATGAGACGGTCAAGAAGCTCCCAAAGCTCCGCCTTTAGAGCTTTGGCTAACCACCTGAACAATGGGAAATCGCAAGATCCCGCCGCCCTCATTCGCTCCTTCAATGTCGAAACCAATCCTACCCGCCCTGTTTATCCTTCGCCATTGACAGCTTCAACCATTCAAGACATGCCATTGGATCTCTTGGACCGTGTACGCTCTTTTCCGCTATTTAACTCCGCCCCCGAGGAGTTTCTTGCCGCCATCGGCCAGCATCTCAAGCCGCAAATACACACCCCTTCCGATCACATTATCCGCGAAGGCGACGAGGCCAAGGCCATGTACTGGATAGTACGTGGTGTTGTAGCCGTGACATCACGAGATGGAGAAGCCGTTTATGCCGAGTTGAAGCCTGGCTCCTTCTTTGGAGAAATCTCCATCATCATGAACATTCCACGCACAGCCACTATTGTTGCTCGAACAAAGTGTCTTCTGCTGTCATTGAAAAAGGAAGACTTCCAGGTTGAGCTGCCAAAGTTCCCCGAGATGGAAAAGCTTATCAGAGACGAAGCCCAGGAACGTCTCACTATCCTAAAGAAAAAGCGGCAAGATCGTATCCTCACTCAAAATCAAACACGCCATAGCCAGTTTGGCGTTTTGTCTCGAGATGCTCCCCAGCAATCTTCACCGCCCAATCCGAAGAAGCGCAAGTCCCCAAGCCCAAGTCTTATTGAAGACCCTTCAGTTGGAAGTGCCCTCGGAAGTGCCCAGGTCAACATCCGAACCACATTAAAAGAGCTTCCGCTCTTTTCAACATTACCCGCCGACATCTTGCACTTCCTAGGATTGAGCGCGCAGCCGAAAACATACCCTCCATTTACCGACATTGTACTTCAAGGCACACCTGGAAATGAAATCTACTTCATTGTGCGGGGTGAAGCCGAGGTGATCCACGATACGGTGAACGCAGATTCCAGTTCCAAACACTGCAGCACCGACAATGAAAAGGGCCTACAGACGACTACTCCCTGCATTGCTATACTACAGAGGCCGCGACTCCGACAAGGCCAGTATTTCGGGGAAGTTGCGAGTCTTGGGCTTGCCCGTAAACGCACGGCCACTGTCAAGGCCATCACTACTGTCGAATGCCTCATGATTCCCGGGCCGGCTTTGGAGGAGCTGTGGAAAAACAGTCCACCCGATATCCGCGAGCAAGTCGAAGAGACAGCCAAGGAGCGTTTCAACCATACATCTGATGGCGATGTCATCATGACTGATGTCATTGCCAACACAGGTGCAACCAACCATCCACTGGACCATCGTGAGAAAAACAACACCGACAACAGCAACAACAACAACAATGTCTCAGATCAGTTTGCTAGTTTCATGTTTCCCGGCTCGACAAAACCCATGACTCCGGCTCCTGATGATAAAAGCCGCCCAACACCAGATCCAGATCCGTTTCTCAGTGTAGACATGGAAAACCTTCGCAACAGACGGAAAGGCTCTATCGCACCGCCAACCCCACCTGCTGACTCTTCGTCGCCTGCTCTCTCTCATGCAAAGCCTGTTCATCCTCTGTCGATGGATCCCATGTCTATTGCTGCTGCTCCCCAGATAGCGCCTCTTCATTCACCACCCCCCGACCGAGATGAAATGCCCGCAAAAAGAGCGCGAATTCAACCCCTTCGCCGCGAGTCAGCAAAGCAGCCCGTACCAGATCCCGTTCTCGAAATGGTGTTTTCAACCATGAACATCTCTGAGCTGATGCAAATGCGCAGAGTCTGTGCCCACTGGAAGCGAGTGCTGACTACTTCGTCCAAAGTCTGTCTTCGTCTCGACTTGTCTCTCTTCAATCGAGTTGTCACCGACCAACTAATAAGGGATGTTTTGGCTCCATTCGTCGGCCAACGCCCCGAGTACATTGATATCAGCAACTGTTTCCACATGACTGACGATGGCTTCAACAAGCTGTGGAAAAGCTGTGGCCAAAACGTCAAGTGCTGGAAGATGCGCTCCGTATGGGATGTTTCCGCCAACCAAATCCTCGAGATGAGCGAACATTCCAAGATGATGGAGGAAATCGACTGGAGCAACTGTCGCAAGATTGGCGATAACCTTTTGGCTCGCGTTACAGGCTGGGTTGTTCCTGAAATCCCACCTGGCCCTCCAGCCCCGCCACAACGATCGACCACTACAAGTTCCAAGGGCAAAATATCACCACAGAAACATCGCCAAACATCCCAACAACAGGTGCAAAGAGCGGCCACTCTGTCTGTTCCCGGTACTGTAGTTGGGTGCCCTAGATTGAAGAAGCTGAATCTGTCATACTGCAAACACATTACCGATCGGTCCATGGCTCATCTGGCCCTTCATGCCTCGTCTCGGCTCGAAAGTCTCACTCTAACACGCTGCACCACGATATCTGATGCTGGCTTTCACTCGTGGGCCTCCTTTCGCTTCACAAACCTGACTAATCTTTGCCTCGCCGATTGTACCTATCTTTCAGATAATGCCATCGCCGCATTAGTTAATGCAGCCAAGAACCTGACACATTTGGACCTTAGCTTCTGCTGTGCTCTTTCCGACACAAGCACTGAAGTTGTCGCCCTAGGGCTTCCTCGTCTCAAAGAGCTGCGGCTTGCCTTCTGTGGCAGTGCTGTCAGTGATGGCAGCCTTGGCTGTGTCGCTCTACACCTCAACGAACTTGAGGGTATCAGCGTGCGCGGCTGCGTCCGTGTCACAGGTGGTGGCGTGGAAAGCCTTCTGGATGGATGTTCTAAGCTCAAGTGGCTTGATGTTAGTCAATGCCGCAACCTGGAACCTTGGGTTCGCTCCGGAGCAATTTCACGCTATGGCCATGACGAGCGGGGCGGCAATGGAATTCCTGAAGGACAGGAAATCATCACGCCTCCGCCAGTACCAGAGCCCAGTGGGCCGCGGCTATTTGTCAACCGCAGCCGAGAACTAGCTCCGAGACGGCGGGATAGAGAAAAGGTGAAATTCATTTTGCAGAAGACCGACCTGGGTCTTCGTTGAGCAACATGTTCCCGGGTATATCAAATAACTTTAGTACATGAGATAATGAAGATGGCATTGATCGATTCTTCCCAACATGGCATCGAGATAACGACTCTGGTCTTCATCTCAACTTTTGTAGTAGTTTCCAAGTCCCATTACAAGACGTTCTCCACCAAAGGCGGGGGCGTGGTGACTATACAGTGTGTATATCCATTGGTACTGTATATACACTGTGTTCTATTTTGCACCTGTACCATCGTTCGCCCAGACGCTATCATTTCGAAGAAACGACAACCTGTAAACACTCATCAACACACTCTTCTCCTCTACTTATTTTACTACCGTGAAACCTGAACTATTTGGTGCCCACCTTAGCATCTCAACCGCCGTCCTACTATCTACCTGAACTTGACTACATCGGCCCTCGTGATCTCCTCACGTATCTTCACTATGACTCTTGAACTGGAGACAGTTGCCCTCGAGCATTTACCTGCTAGCCATACTCTTCATATGGCTCTTTTTAAAGATGTCAAGAATGCCGAGTTCTTGCATAAGCAGCTTTTAGCACGAAACGCCGAGTTCGAGTACGCCTTTGTGGATGCTAGTATTGTAAGCTTTAACCTATGGCTATGTAGAGTCGACTGAATTCATACTAACATGGTAATATAATCTACACAGGCAGCCTCGAGGCTTCAAATCATGACTGCTGTCTACAAAGCAGTAACCTCTGAGCTTAACGGAACCTTGAGGACGCTCAATGTCCACTCCGAGATTGTCAATTCTCTGAACCCTACCAACAACGTATGTTTTTCTTTTCCATACCCCGCTGTGGTAGGCCGCCTTAACACTATCGGACTTTTAGATATCCGAGTCATACTCTCGTTTTGGTATCAGTTCCAAGTCTCTCAATGTCGTTGTCTGCAAAATTGCTCCCGCAGAAGAAGCCGCCTCCATATGGGAGCATCTGTCTGCCAACATCGAGGGCACGCCTTTCAAGATCACGGACGAAAACCTCGCCAGTGTCACTGATTGGCAAAAGGTGAACAAGTACTACAAGCTTAACGGGTTGCAATGGCTGGCAAAACTGGCTGAAGATCAACGAAAGGACCGGGCGAAGACGCTCGTGATAGGGTCCATAGCTGTCAAGGGGGTTTAGAGGGGCCTAGTACTCCCTCTCCCTGGCTTTTTTAAGCAGCTGAGTTGAGAAACCATGAATTAATCACGAGGGAGTCGTCCTTTTACCATTATTTCATAAGTATCTCCATTAAATCAACGCTATATATTGTCCCGAAACAAACGACGCTACTTGAGCTCCCACGCCATGCCAACAAAATCAAATCATGCAAGAAAAAGACGAGCCCTATTACTAATGCGCCAAGTCCACCACTGTTTACCTTATATACTGACCTCTGCCCCATCATGGATGCAGTGTCCATTAGTTTATGCTGAACATGCTCTTCAAACGGCGCATGAGCTCCAGCCACATCGCGTTGCGGCCGTCCAGAGTGCGCTGGACAGCATCCTGGTTCTCATACGCTCTGCGAAGCAAGTACTTCATGCAGTCGCCAGTCGAACCCCACACCATGTACTTGTACACTTCAGGTGCAACCTTTGGGCCAGCGGTTTGGATTTCAACATCTTTACTGGGCACCAGAAGTTCACAAGAGACTTCATCCGCCATGCCCTGGAGCTGTGCAAAGGCGACGCGGGTTTTGGCCTCGCCCCGGGCCATCATCTTGCGGGCAGTACGCAAGCTATCGGCATTGTGCGAGGCGAGAACCATGCTGGTCTTGGGAAAGCCACCCTTGCCGCGCATAGGCTCGGCCCATTCCTGGCGCAAAACAATCTCGGAAAGAGCGTTGTAGCAGTCATCGGTGTCTTGCTTTGTGTCGTGGATGAGTTCACGCGGGTCGGAGCCGAGATAAGCCCCACGAACCAGTTTCACGCCGGCAGTGAAGCCCTCCTTGGCCGCAATCTCAAGATGGCTTTGGAGAACAGCAGGAGCACGCTTGAGATAGGCCTGGTAAGTACCGAAGATTGTGGCATCTTCCGAGCCGACGTTGTACTTGCGCATGTAGTCCAATGTCCACTTGTCAATGCCAGTCTGCAGACGGGCCTGCTCGGCATCAAAAAGAAGGCGCACGCCACGTTGAACAGCAAGATCGCAGATTTCGTTGATGGCGGCGGTTAGCTCGGGGGGAGGGTCCATGCCCTCAGAAAGAGCATACAGGGCTTGACGGCCGGCTCCAGTGAATCTACATCGTGTTAGTATATGGGAACTCGGCATTTGATAGATACAACCAAGACCTACTTCACAGCAACAAAGTCGTCGGGGCCAGCCAGGCTGACAGTCTCCAAAGTTCCATTCTTCCAAGGAGTTATCTCGTTGGCAACGGCTTCGGCAGCGCCATCGCCCATGCAATCAGCAAGAGTCTTTAACTGCTCCTCCTTGAGCACAACCTCCTTGGCGTAGCAAAGGATGACACCCTTGAATCCAATGTTCTTGAGTCCATCAATGCTAGCACGCGCTTCCCGGTGAGTTTCGCCAGCACAGAATTGCACATAGAAGGTGTTCTTGATAGCCATCTTCAACAGCGGGTTTCTGTCAGGGTTGAGGAGAGCCGATGTGGAGTTTGCAAGGATATCCATGACTGCCAGCGAGGGAGGCAGAAGCAGGCGTGACGAGGAGACGGAAGTGACCAGCAGGGAACGCAGAATCATGGAGAGAGGAAGCACTGAAAGCGGCTCCGGAGACTCCGTGAGCGGAGTGGTATAAATGGGCGACTCCGGCATGGCAGCTACAGTCTCCTTCTTTGCAGATGAGTGCATCTCTCGCGAAGTAGGCGGGTTCGCCGTTGCGGTTGGGGAAGTTGCCGAGGAAGAATGTGTGGAAATGAATCTGAGTGCCGCTGAAGTTGGTCTTAGAGACGACCCGGCGGCAATTCTAGCATAGTGGTTGAGGCCAAGAGGGGTTCTGGGGATGGTTCGAAGAATCATGTTGGTGATGTAGCACGGCCTGGTTGTTCTGGTAGTGCTGAGATAGATGAAGTTGAAGAGGGGAGGAGGAAGATGGAAAGGAAGGTAGTGTTGAAAGAGGAAGGCACGACTCGATCAAAAGTCGAGTATTCCGAGTTGGAGATTGAAAAGGAAAGAGGAAAGCCCAAAGCAGGAAGAGCACGCTAAATATGGCAGGAGACTCCGGTTCCACGGCAAGATAAAGAGAAAGATAACAGAGTAGAGTACAAGAAAGAGGGACGACGGCAAAAAAGAAAAAAGGTGAAGAGGGAAGTTCGTGCCTTTATAATCAAGATAACGCGGCACCCTAGTGGGTAGATAGTAGAATAGTCCAGTCCCAACCCTCGTGAAAACCGAGACATGATAAAGTTCCACAAGGTTGTTGTTCACCCCCCCCCCCCGGAGGCTGCTTAAGCAGGACAAAGGCCAAGTCTCCCCTTGTGATTGAGACTCCCTTCTTTCCTCATTTTCCCACTGTCTTTTTCTGTCTCATTCCTTTGTTGTCCTCCGGCAACGGCCAACAAGGACGAACATCACGTCCTGTTCTGGCCCAAACCTCCTATGTGCGTTCGTCTTCGCATAGCCGCTCAGCCGCTTAGATCCGATACTGGAAGCTAGTCGTGGAGAGTGCTAATCACATGAGGCAGTCAAGTTTAAGCTTTTGGCAAGCACAGACTGCGGCTTTACAGCACACACTAAGCCGCTAAGGGGGAGGCCGTTTATCGAAGGATCACTTCTCTGCGTGAACTTGGATTTTAGTATGTTGAATTGAAGAGGGCGCATGCTGGAATAGCCTATTTGGGTCCATCGCCATCAGCAGAGTGGCCCGAGATGATTCAGGTCTCTACTTACATGGCACTGATAAGTTCAAGCTTCTGCAATATTTATTTGCAACCCAGTCTGATAGTACCGTTGCTATCTGGAACCCTACATGAACTTTGCTGCCCCCCCCCTCCAACTTGATCTGCATACTTTACCTGTACTTTCTTTCCTCTACTTTGTTCATGTGATCAAGATAGGTGCGGTCACCGGATCTAGACACAAGCTACAGGCTACGCATGTAGCCTGTAAAATGACGTCCTTATCTAACAGGGATTAGGTATCACATGACTCTTCAGTCTGTGAGTAAGCGAAGCCGTGAGTAGCCGCCAACTCTCTTCATATCTGAAGCCGTTTGCTACCATTTTCATAGTGAGCCAGTACCAAAATAGCCATTTGCCCTTAGCCTGGCCAGCCCAAAAGCCGACAATTGGCGAGCTGAGAAAACAAACATCGTGGGAAATCCTGCTAGCTGCAATTTTCTACCGGATAGTGGTTGCTTTTTTTTGCTTCAAAAATGATAACGGTTTGTCATGTTTTGCATTGCAGCAACGAGATCGGAGCACAATTAAGAAAAGAAGACTTCGTGGTCAAGAAAATATTTGGGCGTGTTGTTTTGGAAGCTTGTTGACATCCCCTGTGTTCATCTCTGTTTTAGGTTTCATTCATCGTGAGACTAAGACGATGTGGTTGCAAACCCTATTTTGTTATCTATAGCCTATTAACCCTATGTCAGTTGGGCAGGATGATTCCAGGCTTCTCCGTTATCAGCGAAGTCTATCTTGGTGCTGCATTCGCATTCGCATGAGACAACGCAATAGGCGACGTGAAGCTGCAACGCCGCCAAGTAAAACGCCAACACGATATCCTTGGCCAATTTCAAAATGATGCGTGCTGTAAGTTATGCCTGCAGACTTGAACAACAGAAATAATAGCCAAGATGGCCATCTAACCCTAATCACCGCAGGCTGTTGGCCAAATCACCTCGACGGCCAACATGGCGGCCAATCTGGCCCAATGCCGGATTGCAGTTGAGAAAGCTGTGCAGCAAGGAGCACAGGTACAAGATATGCCCACAGACTCCGAAGATCCCGACCCTGAGCTCAACTCTGTATAGGCTCTTTTTCTTCCTGAGGCAAGCGACTACATTGGCGACTCGGCCGAACACACCGTTGCTCTGGCCAAGAGCGTTGACGAAAGCGAGTTTGTACTGGGCTTGTGTGAAGAAGCACGGAGAAACAAGCTTCCAATACATGTGGGCATTCATGAGCCGGGCCATGATGCGGCAAAAGTGAAGAACACGGTTGTGTGGATTGACGAGACCGGCAAGATTGCCCATCGCTACCAGAAGGTTCA
Organism: Chalaropsis ovoidea; assembly: GCA_038407185.1. Lineage (NCBI taxonomy): Eukaryota > Fungi > Ascomycota > Sordariomycetes > Microascales > Ceratocystidaceae > Chalaropsis > Chalaropsis ovoidea. The sequence continues at coordinate 13,498 of JAXHKQ010000251.1, read as the reverse complement.
TCTATTTGACGTGGAAATATACAATGGTCCCGTGTTACAGGAGAGCAGGTAGGTTTCCCGGTGCCGACAGCGTGCTTACAGCGAACGATTGGGGTTCTTCACGGATGGGAAGCAAGCAAATTGTATATCTCTCATGAGGCTAATAATATGTGTGTAGATGCGTGGAAAAGGGAACTCGCCTCCCAGTTCCGTTCCCCAGTATCCTGGGAAACATTGGCCCGGCAATTTGCTTTGATGTAGGCCAAGCATGATGGGGGTATTCTTACATGGCATGGAAGACATTATTGACAGCATGGTGTAGCTGCGCTTCCCCGAGATCGGGCTGTCGTTGAAACGACAAGGGGCCGATATCATCACCTTCCCATCGGCTTTCACCGTACCAACCGGCGAAGCACACTGGGAAGTTCTTCTCCGAGCACGGGCTATTGAAACGCAATGCTATGTGATTGCGGCAGCACAGGTACGTGAGCCCCTCTCTTGGGCCGCACAGCCTTTACCGAAGCCAGCACACTACGAGTGGCCCAACAAGCTCGTATATCGCTCATATATTGCGCGCCCAGCAACGTTGACATGTAAAAACAGGCCGGCTCTCATAACAGTAAACGACGCAGCTATGGCCATAGTATGATTGTCGATCCGTGGGGCAAGGTAGTCGCAGAGCTTGGAGATAGCGACTCTCCCGCAGTGGCTTTGGCAGATATTGATGGCAACCTGCTATCAAGAATCAGGGCTGAGGTGCCCTTGAAACGAAGAGAGTGAGTCCTGAGAGTAGTTCCCACGTGTGTACATGATTCATTCCATGGCTATGATTGGCTAACTCGCCATCTACAGAGACATATACGCCCAGATATAAGACACAATGGCATTGTATATCAAAGACAATACACACAACGGGTTCATATTACTTATTAACACAAGCTGTTACTATACACGAGCCTCAGCATTCCAGTGGCAACTCTAAATACGGAAGGGCACAGGGAACTTGAAAGTGCCGGTCTGCTTAACAATGGAGTGGGCATTGGGATCAACGTTGGGATCCGGACCGAACATGGTGAAGGGGAACTCGGGCTTGAACTCGGTAACGCTTTCGAGAGATTGTACCTGCTCATCAGACAGCACAATGTCAAGAGCTGAAATGTTGCTCTTGAGATGCTCGACCTTCCTGCCACCGACAATAGGGAACGCGTTGATCTTGAGTCTCTCGCCCTTGGCAAGAATGTAGGCCAGGGCGACAGCTTGGATACTCTCAGCACCAACTTCAGCGGCAACCTTTTCAAGGGCTGCACTGATAGCAGCGTCCTGGGGAGACTGGTCGATGCCATTGCCGACTATGGCGCGCATTTTCTCGTTGTTCTTGCGGCGCTCCTCGATTTGCTTCTTGGTCTGCCACTGGCCACCGCCCATGACATCCCAGGCGCAAAAGGCCATGCCAAAGTGACGGACAACTGGAATGATCTCACGCTCAACATCGCGAACTCCCAGGTTCCAGCGACCCTGGTAGACAGCGAAGGGCGTCTTGCCATTCTCAATAGCATAGGTGTTGGCAGCAGCCACAACCCAGGCTGGGGTATCAGAAATGCCCAGGAACATGACTTTGCCAGACTCAACCACAGAGTGAAGAGTGTCCATGACCTCCTTGATGCTGGAAGTGTAGTCCCAGCAGTGCAGGTAGAAGATGTCAATGTACTCAGTCTGCAGCTTCTTCAACGAGTCACGCAGAGTCAGGAGGATGCTGCGGCGTCCATTGCCGGCAGTGTTAGAGGTCTTGCCCCTGCCGAAACGGTGTGCCTGGTAGTCCATGGTGAACTTGGTGGCAATCAGTATCTGGTCGCGGTTGCCCCGATCCTGCATCCACTCGCCAATCCACTGTTCGGACTGTTCATTCTGGTAGCCGCTCGCAGTGTCAATGACATTGCCGCCAGCAGCAGCATAGGCATCCAGAAGCTTGAAGGACGCTTCCTTGTCCATGCTACCCATGAAATTCTTCCAGGCCTCACCAATGGACATGGCGCCGAGCTGCAGCGGGGAAACACGCAGGGAGCTGTGGGCCGACAAGATGCGGAGACGGCCGAGCTCGGTGGGCGGGGGGATGGGGGGAGTGAAGAAGGGGTGCTCGTCGGAGGAAGACATGATGGTGAGTGCGAGATATGTAGAAAGCTGGGGATGGGGAGGGACTTGTAGTAGAGACGAAAGGGAGTGGGAGTGCTGTTGATCAGTAGGTGTGTACATGTTCATCAGAATCCCTCTTCGCCTCTCCTCAACATCCGAGACCACAGGTCCTTTTTATAATCAAGCTGTTGTTAGCGTAGTTGCGGCATTTGCCAACTCCGATCTCACTTGAATTGCATTCCAGAAGGAACTCCGCCACTCGGTGTTTGTCATCCGGAGATGGGCTGAGTTGACGGGGTACGTGTCAGTTTGCCAGCGAGAACATCTGTCGGTCTGTCAGTCTGTCAGCCACAACATCTGTACATGTTTCCGTGTCGAGATTTGACGTGAATACTTCCGGAAGGGGCTGCACAAAGCCTCTAAGCGAAGATTATCCCAAGAAATCACGAGCTTTTTTGTAAAGGGGGATTTGCTTCAGTGAGACATCGCTGCATTATTAAACATGTCAGTTGAATGATGGCGGGCTTACTTTGAGGCACGTTGGATGCGGTTATATATCGGCTCCGTTCCCTCCGGCCTCCACCCCCACTTTCTGTGATAAGATAAACGATAAGATCTTGGTATGCTAAGTGACAGCCATTTTTAGGTGGCGCCACAACCAAGTGGGTTGGGGGATGTGGCTGACTTTCTTTCTCGGTGGCTAACTACTCCAACCATCATTCAGCGCAGCATCATCAGCATCATTCCCCCTCCTGTACCATCCTCTCCCACCCAACTCTACAGGGCACGAATTATCACATCACCAGATGCTTAGATTTGAAAATTGTTAACATCAGTTTGATTTCCAGGTATCCAAATCCCCCCAGGCCATATAACATAAATATCCATCGAACGAACCGAATCGGCTTCCTCGTCGACACCAAAAAAAAAGAAACCAGCAAAATAAAATAAAAAGCAGACATGACAACAAAACATAAACAGAGTCCGTCGCCATGCAACGAACCCGCCAGCCCTGACACTACCCGCTCCTCGTGCTTTTATTTAGCCAAGAAAGAGTCGGGTATTCGGGCTTGAAACCGGCAGCTGAGATACCGACCGATGCTCTGGCAGAGCGTATCCAACACAAAGACAAAGGGAAAGAAAAAAAAAAAGAAAATATCAAGAACAAGAACATAATGATGAGGGCAAAAAAGGAAAAAACAAAAAAGGCAGAATTTTGAACATCCGGAAGTGGATGAGGTTCATCACGCAGAGGTGCTCCCCTCTGCTCTGTTTCTCTCAGCCAGTCCGACCCGCCAGCAGAACGGACATAGGTTGGTCTCCTTCGCGGCAAAAGAATTTACCGAATGGGAGCCATCTTGTCCGCCCACTTGGGCTGGATGAACAGGCCAGAGGCGCTGGCGTATACCTCGCCAGTGTGGGCGTCGCTGACCGAGCCCTCGACCCAGGCCTTGCGGCCCTCGACCTTGACGGTCTCCGCCTTGAGCACAACGTAGCGGTTGACGGGCAGCGGCGCCTTGTAGTCAACCTTGAGGTTGGCAGTGACCGAGATCTTGGCCGGCAGGCGGGGGAAGGTGGCACGGGCCATGCACTCATCGAGAAGCATAGCCTGGAAACCGCCGTGGACGATGCCCTGGTGGCCGGCCAGGCGGCGGCCCATGTGGTAGTAGCCCAGCAGGGCACCCACCTGCTCGTCCAGGAAGATGATGGGACGGCAGGCCATCTTGCCCTCGCCGCAGAGCGTGCTGTAGGTCAGACTGGTCTCCAGGTGCTCCTCCTCCAGCATGAGCGGCGCGCGGATAACACGCACACACTCGCGGGCCTTGAACTCGGCGCTCTGCGAGTGGCCGGCAATGACGTCAAGAAGGAGCTCTTCGTGCTGCTCCATGGTCAGGGCGCTGGGGTCGATGTTCTGGCCGGTGAAGGGAGTGCCATCGTTGGAAGGCGTGGGGGTAGCAGTGGCCAGCTGGGCCAGCTTGCGAGAGGATGAGGGAACGGCTGACGAGGTGACGGAAGGAGTAGCCGCCTGTCTCTGGTAAGCTATCGGTGGTGGCAATCAAAAGGTTAGTTGTCTTGTACTACTACTACTGCATGTGCTAACGAGCTCGGCTGATTGCTGGACAATCATGCCGCCGTCCTTCTCTAAGAAGATTGCTCCGAGTCCAAGCTTTGTTGTTGTTGTTGGTTGTACACGGCACATGTAACAAGCAACACGACGACGCTCAGTTCCGGCTCTACAACCGGAAGAACAAGGGAAAAGAAGAAAGAAAAGTGGCTTTGCTTACCTCTGTTGATGATGATGGGGGCGCCGCTGCGAAGCGACTGCTTCAGCGACGAAGCAATGGGGGCAGTGTGACAAGCGTGGGCTTGGGCACAGGCTCTGGCCAGCGCAGAGGAGGAGGTGACGGTCTTGATGGAACGGGCAAACATGGTGACAGCTCTTGATCGGGCTACTTTGAGAGAAGAGCGGGTGTGAGACTGCATCAAGTCGAGGAAGAAGAGAAAGGGGAAGAAGGGGAACAAAAAGCTCTGGTGGTAGCGGTGGTAGTGGTGGTGAAGATGTTGGCAGAGACGGAGCACAGCTGCAGACTCTGAAGATGTTGATGGTGTGTGGATGGAAGAGGAGGAGGAGGACGGAATGAGCCAAGAATATGGGGGAAGAGATGTGTTTATGAATGTTATCAGTGATGGATGAGAGTGAGAGGATATCGAGCTTTTCTTCTCTCGTCCAAGGTGTTCTTCTTCCAGGTCTTTATCTTCCAGCGGCGTTCCACCGGTTGCTTTTTTCTGCTTCCTATTTTTTATCATTTACCTTATTTACGGCGCTTTTTTCCTTTTTTTTCGTTTTCGTTTATCTATCTAGGATCCCATCTTTTTCTCCTTAGACCCCCCCCCCTCTTGATCTCTTCACACTCCCAATGTCCCACACCTCGGTCATGGCAACGAGAAGGATTTTTTCGGGTGCTCCAGGTCTTGTCCGGGCCCTTGGCGGCAGTTGTTTTTTTGTAGGCCAGACCGGAGTGAGGACTATTTCTTTTCTTTTTTTTTCTTTTTTTTCTTTTTTTTTCCTTTTTTTTTTCCTTTTTTTCTAGTGTCTACTCTACTCCCCTCACCATGACCTATGCTTTCTCCCATATCACTCCCTATCCTCACTCACTCACTCAAGATATATCTACCTCCCAGCTTCACCTCTTTACAGTGCTGGCTCGGGCGCTTTGGCGCTCTCCTTTGGGTTTCCGTTTTTTCTCTTGGCGTTTACAGCCCTTTTTTCCCCTTCTCTTTTTCCAGCCTTCCCTTGTCTCCCTCATCTGCGCTTCAAGTTGTCGTTATCGTCCCAAGGGAGTGTCGTTTGGCGACTAGTCTACTGAACGGAGCCTTGTAACAGGAAGTAAAAAAGTCTCTTCTCTTCCTTTCTCCTCTCTTCTTTTGACTTCCCCGCCCTCATGTCCATCTTTCCTAGCACATCCCATCCCATGCTCCCATTATCTCATTCTGCCCGCTCGCTTCCTTTCTCCTGTGCTCAGCGTCGTCATCGGCGTGGGCTTCTTTTATCTTGTTTCCGCCAATGTATGTATGCACGCATCTATGGAGCTATACATGTACTTACATGTATGGTGTGTATTATATGTATGGTATGTACGCTATGTCCATACGTACGTACCCAATATTGCACCCGCGGCTGGAGCGCATGTGCTGTCTTGTCTGTCTCCTGCCATGCTGTACTAATATATTTGGCCGCTTGTTGGAGTGAGTGCTCAAGCCTGGCGATCACAGAAGCTGTGGAAACAAAGCCAGCAGCAAAAAACAAGTTTCTCTTGCAAAATGAGCTATTTGATGTGACGATGATGTATGACAGAGTGTGTGAGTGTGTGTATGAGTCTAGGTGTGAGTACGACTACCACTATGCCTGTGTGCAGGGAACCCTATGCTGTCGTCAAATTTCCAGGCTTCTCCTGCGGTGTCGTCGGGTCGTTGAGTTGAGGCTCTGTATCTTGGTGAGCCGTGCTTCTTTTTCTAATACCACATGTAAGCAGTTTTTTGTTCCCTGGAAAATTTTCCTCTTCTTGGCCAGACCAACCACAAGCACACCAACACTAGACCATCCATTGTTCCTAGCCTATCTTGGTCTCTTCTACTTATTTTTTTGCCTTACCTTGTCTTGGCTCTCTTTCTCTATCTCCTCTCTTTTCTGCTCTTATCTTTAGACCGCATTATTCCAAGCTTTGCCGCCTCATCAGCCTCATAATCTTTTTTCCGTTTTTTGTTGCATTACGGCTGCTTGGCTCCCTTCTGTGTCTTTTTTTTTTCTTCTCTATCTTTTTTTCTCGTCTTGTTTCTTCTTTTAGAATGAGGCTCAAACATAAACATCCAAACTACTTCTCAAACAGTCCTTAGCACACGTCCTAAGGTCTTAATACCGATCGGGCGGGGTGGACCCCTTGGACAGCAAGAAAACAACAGAGCTTTTTCTGCCAAGCTCGAATGAAAACACACCGTAGCGGCCATGTGTTTGCAACTGAGGGGCAGAAACAAAAGAGCCAGAAAGTCAATCGCAATATGTCGATGATGGCAATTATCGAACCTGCCAACTTCAGGCTTTGTGTGGATAAGCAGCAAAATCCACGCCTGGTTTACAGAGGCTAATCCACTGTATTTTTGAGTCTTAGCCTCACCCCTCCCCTTCTCAATCCGGGAAAAGTAAACCTAAGCGCGTGCGCATGTGGATGGATTGGATGGCCTCCTCTGAAAAAAGAATCAAAACGAGAGAGAAATAGAGGGCATGTGTGCGAAAATAAATGAGCCAAGCCCAACAACAGCAACAGCCCCCCATTCACACATGCTCCTAACAGCTTTAGCGGCAAGAATAGCCCTCTTTATCTGTCATCCTTCTGGCTTCATCCTTCTATCTTCCTATTCCTTTTTTCTTCTGGGCACGGGCGCAACCGGGCCTTTTTCGTGGCCTTTTCAAGTTCCTCTTCGAATAGATAAGTTCAATTTTCTGCACCCTGGAATAATTGCCTCTACTTGCTTGCACACAATATACCGGCCCTCGGTTTGAAACGGATTATGTCGGGACATGGATTTATCAATATTAATCGCTTCTGCTAGAAATGAAGCTTCCGAAAGAGGGTGTGTGGGGGGAAGGGAAGGGGGGAAATAATTTGTGTGTGATTTTCTTCTTACCTGTTGCAAAGGGGTAAGGAGAGGGGGGAAAAGGCTGGAGAGGGAAACCCCAAGCGCTCGCAAGGTCGAGACCCTTTCTCTTCCCCCGCCCCTCTTCGCTTGGAATGGTTGTGTCTATGCTTTGTCTCACGGGTTTTTAGACGGACACTTCAACTCTTTGGATTTGCGGATTTGCGGCGCTTGGCATTTCAGGACGCGTATTTGTGCCGCTGTTGTTTCTAGGAAGAAAGCGTAAGAACATAACTTGTTTACGCCTTGCATTGTAGTGCAGTTTAACATTGCTTACTAAGATGCTGTAAAATGCAACTGCTACAACCGGGTCGAGTCTCTCCTTTTGTCACACTTTCTGCTTCTGCCACAATGGAAGGTGTGGATAAGCTTATTCCTAGGATGGGCAATTTCCAAAAGAGATCAACCACAACGATGGAACAACAAGCGGCGGCTGTGATACAAGTTTACAGGTATCTCTTTGTTTTATCCCCCTCCTTTCTTCGTAGAAACAACCCTCTTTTTTTTTTCCTTCTCTCCATCTTTACCAAAGGAGGGGAGAACATATTTCGCTCCTTTGTCGAGCCTGATGCTACCTGGAGCTCGCGACATATCACCCTGTAATGCGCGCAAACGCTTGAGCCGGGCTTCATCTCGCGCCAAACAACGCAAGTATCTATGTAATTATGTGTTCTCTCAGCTTTTTCATAACTCACCTGTAACTGTGCTTTGCATGTGCTAATGCTGCGATACTTTTTATTGCTCTGCTTATTAAAAATATACTCCGCGCGTCGCCATCACCTTGTTTTGAGTTATTTTCACGTGCATGTGCAAGCACTTGCGGTCAGTCTGTATTTGACTTTGACTTCCTTTCTCTCCGGGTCCGGGGCCGAGGCACACTCCACCGTTAGGTTATATTTTCTAACATGTCACCCATCGTCCGCCGCTACGCTGCATAGAAAACGCCCGTTTCAAGGCGGGGGCGGGAAGAGCCATCGTATCAAGCCCTGTCTGTTCTTCAGCAGCCAAAGCGGTGTGAATAATACACATTCTCTCCTGTGCCAAGTGAGTGAACTTTTGTCTTTTGATTTCCAGAGGCTCGATGTTTGATGGAAAACGCAATTGCTCTTGGCATCAAGGGCGTTTAGGTGTAGTGTAGTTCGTTATGGAACTCGGATCGCCAAGTTCTGACAAGCAAGAGGAATATCAGACAAAGCAAAAACTCCGCTTCTTCTAGTGCTGGTTTTTAAGGCGATTCGGAATCCGAGCTCCCTTATCTGAGCAGCATGTACCAATTGCCGAGGCAGGTGTCTGGCAATCATCGTCATTATCAGATTATAACATAAATTTCACAGTGGGTTGTCGTATGAAGGAGCTTCCAGTAGGAAGAGACAGAGAATAAGAAAGGATGAAGAACCCAGCCATAGATGACCAAGAATACAGTCAAGTTCAAAGGCCGTAGAGAAAACTGGCACTCCTCCTCTTCCCTTTGGTAGTTTGCGCCTAGGAATGCCACCATGTCAGTCCGTGCGTGGAGGGTTGAAGCTAGCAATAAGGTTTATCCTACCCCTCCTCCTTGGCCACAGCCTCGCCCATCGACATCGCCGAGACCTCAACACTTAGCACCGAGCTGTTCTTAGTCCACACTGCTAGTGAAGTCCGAGCCGAAAGCCCCTCCCCCCTTGTTGTTTCCCTGCGTGCGTGGCACAGCTTGTTGTTACGACTGATCGCAATAAAACTCCCGAGATGTGCCACATCTTGGCAGCTCCAGGTAAAGCAATACCCTTGCAGATGCTTGCTGCCAAGATCTGAATCTAGACCCGTTTATTGTTGTGCTAGTTAGTTCATTGTTAGAGAGAACGGCTTCGCAGGTTTCCCCAATTCCTCAACGCCAAACATCCCGCTCGCCTGTGAACGTTTGTCCTCAGACAGCGGCGAGGTTGTCAGTGCATTAAACACTGTCACCAAAAGAATGAGCTATTTTTGTGCTGATGAGATGGACTTTGGTGTGGTGGTATTTGGGGATTAGAGAATTCTTGTGAAGGGTTAGTTTAGTGGGCTTGTGATTATATTTTTATGTTGTAGAGGGATCTCGGAGTAACCCTTAGCAAAGAGACTACAACCCCCCAATCCACTTACATACTATACTCGTAGTTCTAGGAACACTGCCAGTAGTTCGACATCTGAGCTACACCGCACAGTCATCTCTGCGCTATTTGATATGAGATATCAAACCGAAGTCGGTTGGTGGTGTTTTTGGACAAAGTTGCTTCCATCGGGATGCTCTAAATATACTCAACCAAACCATTCTCACCGCTCATCATCAAAGCACTAATAGCTCTCCAATGGGTGAGGGCTTTTTCCTCTTCATAGACAAACACCTTCATTGTGGTTGGAGATTCGAGACAGAAGGAGGCTTCACGTACATGTGTGCAATTCAAAAGGAAATTCCATTGTCACATTCGATACGTGAAATGGCTCATTTCTAATGTACATACATACATGCGGTGTTTGGATTCGAGAAATTGGTGTCCGCGAGCCCTCACTGAGGCGCATCACAGCATCGATAGAGAGGTTGAACAAAAAGAACAAAAAAACATACAACACCGAGGATTCGCATGTGGTCACCCACCATACTACTGGTTCGGCGCTCTGTGGCTTGACTAGGGGGGAGCAGACGGGACCCCGTATTTTCCACAGGCTGTGGTCGTATGTGCAAGACAGACAAGGTATTAACATCTATAGCAGACAGATAGAAGCTTGTACAAGATATAAAAGACAGGCAGCAAAAAACATACAACACTGGGGATTCGCACGTGGTCACCCACCGTACTACTGGTCCAGCGCTTTGTAGCTTAACTAAGGGAGAGCGGACGGGATCCCGTGTTCTCTACAAGCTATGGTCGTATGTGGAAGATCGTTCAGTAGCTGAGGGTTATATTAAATTCTCTGCGATTATTCGGAAGAACAAGAGTTGTCGTGAAAGCCCGAGACAAAAAGGATTGGGCAAAAAGAAATGGTGACAAGAACGAGATTCGAACTCGCGCGGATTGCTCCACTGCGAAGGGCTTCAGAAGAGAAGAACCTGAACACAGCGCCTTAGACCGCTCGGCCATCTTGCCTTTGGATATCAATCGGCCCAGATAACTAATACTTTGAGTTTTACACAACTAGGAAATCCATAAGGGTTAACAAACTCCCAGCTTAACTATCCCCCCCGCCTCGGCTTATTTCAACGGAAAAGCACTTAGGCTGATAGCTCCAAAGATGTGTTGGTCTGGATAAACATAAACCACGAATTAATGACTCGGATCCAGAGAAAAGCCCACCGCACGCGAAAAACACATGTGATTTGTTTTTCGTGTTTATGATTTTTGCTATGTCCTGACGTCTGCGGTTCTGCGCCTACAAAACACCAACGATAACTGAACTGCAGACACAGAGAGATAGAGAGAGAGGGAGACACACACACACACACACACACACACAAACACACACACACACACATACACAACTTTCAGCCATGATCACCATCGCCATTCTTGACGACTACCTGGGACTTGCAGTCAAAGCCTTTGGTACCCTTGATTCTGCAAAGTTTACGGTGTTGTACTTCCCCCATACTCTACCTGCCTTCGGCCACCCATCTACCACCAATGCTTGTCGTTCTCAGCTAGTAGAGCGGCTAGCTCCAGCAGATATAATCTGTGAGTCGAATTTGTCTCAAAAGAAAACGGCACTTGCAGTGACTGAACTGACAAAGGAAATGTCAATTTACATGTACAGGTACAATGCGCGAACGCACTCCGTTTCCTGCTGAGCTGGTCCAGAGGCTGCCAAATCTAAAGTTGCTACTTACTACGTCTAGGCGCAACCTCTCTTTGCATCTGCCGTCGTTCGAGGCCAGATCTATTCCCGTCGCAGGCACAGAACATCCGCCACAAAACGGTGGCTATGGAACCGATTCCACCACGCAGCACACTGTTGCACTGGTACTGGCACTGGCCCGGGCTATTCCGGCCTCGATTGCAAGCATGGCCAGTGGTGGCTGGCAGACGCATCGGACAGTGGCTGTGGGACTGGGCGGCAGGACGTTGGGGATCGTTGGTTTGGGCCGACTGGGCACCTCTGTGGGGCGGGCTTTAGCTCTCGGGTTTGGGATGAGGGTTATCGCCTGGAGTCCAAACCTGACACAGGAGGTGGCGGATGGACGTGCCCAAGAGGCTGGGCTTCCCGTTGAGGATCAAACTACGGGCCTCAAAACGTTCCGCGTGGTTTCTCGGGAACAGCTCTTTCAACAAGCCGACGTCGTGTGCATACACATCGTGCTGTCTGATAGATCGCGGGAGAGTATCACAGGCGATGACCTTTTACTGATGAAGCCTTCCGCCTTTTTCGTCAACACGTCTCGTGGGCCACTGGTTCGCGAAGCAGACTTATTGACCGTACTGAAGCAGGGGCGTATTGCAGGGGCAGCACTGGATGTATTTGAACCAGAGCCTCTGCCACTGGATAGTGAATGGCGCACTACGGCATGGGGCGAGGAAGGGCGCAGCGAAGTTATCTTGACTCCCCATGTAGGATATGTGGAGCGTGATGTGCTGCGGTCGTGGTATGAGCAACAGGTGGAGAATGTGTTGGCGTGGGATAGAGGGGGTGAGTTGAAGATGCGACTGATTTAGAGGGGGGGAGGACGAAGATGGGAGGACGAAGATGGGAGGACGAAGAGGGGAGGACGAAGGGGGGAGGACAAAGAGGAGAGGAGGGGGGAAGAGAATACCTTCCTTGGCGCAATCAATGGGCATATCAACCATACCTATATATCCGATTGTTTGTATGCAGACACAGGAGCCGACTTGGCCTATCCGAGTTGTCTTGCATCAACACAACAGATGTATGTGTCGTTAACGTGGACAAGCCCAAGCTCACACGTGTTGTGTCACACGTGTCAACTTGGTGTGGCACAAGGCTAGTACTTGTGTTACCGTTTTACCACTGGCCCGCTTTCGGGGCCGGAGGAAAGAACTTGCGTGACCCTTTTCCCATGCGAAAATAAAGGGCTTATAAGGGGTCAATCGCGACCAGATCTAGGCTAGGATTTGGTAAGATGGCGTATTTGTAGTCTTACGTCACTGCACGAGGACTGAATGCACGTCATGTGTGAGCACGTTGTTGGTACCTCATTGTAGTGGGAAATGTATATCCATACACACATGTGTACATACACACAATGTGTACATTGGAACTTGTTGTCTCCAGTTCCAAGACAGGCAGTTGCTGTTTCTGGGACCTCTTGCCTTGGAATGGAAGAAGCCTTGGAACAGCAATTACCTCTGTCGAATTTGCAGACTGCTTACTTAATCCACACAGTTTTTGCCGTTGCGGCAACATCCAGTACTTCCTTATTTTTGCTTTAGCCTTGTTTGTATTTCCATTTTTTTCAATCTGTCTTTTTCTCTCATTTTCGATGCCGCCATTCAGCCTGATACAAGATACAAGATAGCCCTCGATTTTCCGCTATCCGCTTTCTCTCGATCGATCGGATGACTTCATTTTTTCTGGTGTAATTTTAGCTATCGCCGCCCTTCTTGCTGCCCCCCTGCTCCCTGCAGTTTGGCATTGCTGCTTCTTGGTTGCTTGGACGATAACAGTCACCAACACCAACACTACTACATCCGGAGCTGCATTACATACCGTACTGTACAGGGCTATTTTCCAGCTTCACACTCGAAGCTACGTCATAGGGCTGTATCTGCCTGTGTGTGGTAGGAGCCTGACTGAAGCTCGGCCTATGAAGCGAAAAGCCCGACTTGGTCTTTGCTCTCTGCTACTGTCACTGTCAGTGCTCCAATTTATGGATCGACGTAACATAAGAACTGAGCCCAGCTCACCGGTTCAAGATCCTGGCTGTCGTGTTGCTATGTTTTCACCTTACTGACTACCACTGCGGCTTGTTTTACTATAGAGACCGTGTTTTCCCCACCCCCACCAAGCTTCTGTTCGTACTGCCGACCCGTGCCTGATAAGTGGCGTTGTTGAATCGAATTAAGGGAATTAAGACACACAAGCTCCCTCTCGTCTCTCGCGCCTATTTTGTTTCCGTCTGCTGTCCTCTCCCTCTATCTCCATCTCTCCCTATCGACCATAACTCTCTTCCTCCCGATCCTCACTTGCCTCCCCCCCCACTCTCTCCCCTCCTACCCACATACATCCCACC
>JAXHKQ010000024.1:0-89499 GCA_038407185.1 Chalaropsis ovoidea | reverse complement strand
CTTATAGCTATAAGGCAAATAAGTCATCAAGTTCCTACAGTTGTAGGGAGTGAGTCCTACAAAGCAGATTTAGGGTGGTTTTTGTAGTGGAGTGTTCCTCTTAGGAAAGAGGCTCTATTTATTAGTTAGGATGTAGTAGAGTGTTCCTCTTAGAAAAGAGGCTCCACTATTAGGTTATAATATAGTGAAAATTCTATATTGTAATACAGACACTGAGTCTATAACCTAAGTTAGGGTTAGGGTTTTTTTTTTGAAGTATTTTGTCGTAGGCTGGATTTGAACTAACTGCCTCTTATATAGTAAAGTATAAGGGCCTGCTAGACTGAGTGCTTTAACTACTCAGCTACTAGGGTATAAGATAAAAGATCGATTAGTTGTTTCTTCCAAGTTATAGGTATACTACTACTATATAGCTTTTTTAATTACTAGACAGAGAAATCTATATATATATATGACAATACATACCTAAAAGTCATAGACCCTTATAGGGGGTAGACTCTAATCTCTTTAGTATTCCTTAGATAGTAATATAGGGACTCTGATTAGACCTCACTCCTATACTTAATTTTCCTTTGTCTCTTCTTTTCTTTGCTTTTCTCTGCTTTAGTTTTCTTTGCTTTAGTTTTCTATCCTATCTCTACTTTTGTTTTACTCTTCTTACTTAGAAAAACCAATAAAATGTATATAGTCTACTAGAACTAGTCTAGTATCTCTATAGTCTTCACTATATAAGATTATTAATAATAATAAATAATAAAAAGACTACGCCCTCTAATTAGTTGTTATTTATCAAAGAGATAGATGACACTTAGTGTGCTGAAACTTCAGCAATCATAGTAATTAGCATGTTAGTTCAGTGTAAAATTATGATAGTTGTAACAGATATAATTGAAAGAAACAATAAAACTAGCAAAGGACTAGAAACATGCTTTTGAAAACTATGTACATAAGCCGCTATTATATAAAATAGCATACAAGGGCAGAACGCAAGAGAATCGAAACAAAGCTATTCAAGCTAGATGGTTTGTGACGCACACAGCGCAAGGTAGAGTTGCTTCCAGTGATCACGATCCTTTTCAAGCTCGACAATGCGCTCTTCAAGGTCCTCCAGGCGTTGAGCCTTTCGTTCACGAGACTTCCGGGCAGCAAGAGTGTTGCGAGCACGCTTCATCGCGATCGTATCAGAAGGATCCTCAACCACGATAGGCGGCAGAGGCTTCGTACGACGATGAGCATTGACACCAGCCGTAGCCGAGTGTCTGATGGTAGGAGTGGCAGAGCCCTTGCGACGCATAGGAGTAACGATGTGCTCACTCGTTGTGACGGGCGACACGGGAATGGAATCATTCGTTACACTAGGAGAGGAAAGTGCAATGCAAACAGAGGAGCTCATGCAGTCAAGAACAGCGTCTTTGGGCGTTACAGTCTCCGTGGGGAAGAGGGGAAACCAGTTTGATCCACAGGCGTCGAAGTCGCCAGTGCCGAAGCTTGGTGATACATCAAATGGAGGAGACCCATCGTACAGCGAAGGAGTCGTAATAGCCGACAAAGACGATGAGCCCGGCGCAGAGAAGCTGTCCGAGAGCACCAGATCCTGGGGCGAGACAGTCCCAACGGTAGACAGGCCATGCGGACCTTCAGTCACCGACGCGAAGGGACTGTCCAACATCGCCAGTTCGTTCAAATCAACACCTGAAAGTGATGTTAGTCCATCGTCTTTGGAGTGCAATTTGAGACACAAGGTATTCTCACCTGAGAAATCCATAGTAGGTAGTAGTTCGACGGTGGGGGACATGTCAAAGAAAGATGCGGTAAAGTTTTGGCTACCGGCCACAATATTTGCAGTAGGAAGTGCTAATTTAGCGGTATGGTAGTTGTGTTGCAAGCCGATTGGTGATGCGGTACCCGAGTTGAGCAGTTGGGATAGAGTTGAATTGGCCACTATTTTGTGGTTTGTAGCAGTTGTTTTACGTGCTAGATGAGGAGGAAGCGAGACAAAGTCTGAATTCGCTGTCGATGATGCAGGTGTTGCCAATAGGCTGAGAGCACTTGAGGGAAGCCATGATGATTGTAAATACAAGACCGAAAAGCCTTGGGATGGAGTGAAAATGAGAAGAACTCGAAGACTAAAAAGAAGTCGTTGAAAGTTCAGATCGACCTAGAAAGGAGGAGCTGAGAAAACTTGAAGTAGAAAGAAGAGAGCGATAACGAAACGGAAGCGAGTTGATTAACACATCTTGGCTGATGTATTCTGATTGTTCAATATGTGTAGGTAGTGTGCGTTTGGGTTGAAAAGAAAGGAAAGAAAACGAAGTTCAGAAGAACGCAGCAGCCTTTGGAGGTTTTGTACAAGATCTTTTGTGCGACCTAGTTAAATCTGGACCGGCTGTACCAGGTACATGTTAAAGTGCGCTTCACTAACAGACCGACACTGTAGCCTCTACGTAGAACCGTTATTGGCACACGTCCTTGGCATGTTCCCAGTACCCTTGCGGCCAGCTTAACTGGGGCTCGCCGGGGTTGTGTGCCCGGCCTCTTCGCTTTTTGATTGGCCAGCACTAGGGCGCAGCTTTTCTTGGGGGCTTGGTGTGACTCACACACCGTCCATGCTAATCCTAAAGAGGCCATTCCTTCGTATCACACTAGGGTTTCTGGCGATAACGACATGGTTGAAGCCCTGAAACCCATTTCACAACTCCTCCTGAGAACCCGTGCCCAATCTAGACCACCAACATCAAATTTCACGAGCACGCCCTTTGCTTGTAGAACGAGAACAACATCCGTCAGGATTCTGGGACTCATCGGTTTTATCATTACCCTGGGCGGATCCGGTTCACCCAAGAATGTCTCCGGTCTGATGCTGCCCGACAATCTTGCTCCCGAGTTTCATCTTCTTTTCGACTTGTATAACATGTCTTCATTCATCCTGTAATCATATTAATGCGCAGCACATGACATGTCCGTTCAATGGCAAGTTCTTAATCTTCCCTTGTTCATGGTGAAGCAGGCACTTTGGTATCAAGAATCTTGTCATCCAGAACCTCCTTCTTCCCATCACGAAAGTCTCGCATCAACGCGAAGAAGGACGAGTTCTTCCATTTCTCGTCATCTTCATCCTTCACGGAATCAAGTATTTGCCGTGCAACGTCGGAAATATCGGAAGCCTTCTGCTTTTCGGCGAGTCTTGACTCCCTCTGCGTGTCTGGTGCAGAGTCCATGGTGGGGAGAGCAACGTCTGTGTCTTTTCGCAAAGAGTTCTCTGGAGGTTGCATGTCGGCAGATGGGTTTATGTTCATTTCCCTGGATAGGTCTTCGGCCAACTGATCCATGATGTCGTTGACCTCGCTGAAATCTTGCTCTACGTTGAGCACATCTGCCTCCTGCCCTGACGTTTGTACAATCTGTGCGTTGGCTGCTATCCATTTGTCCATCTCCATCTGAACATCCAGTGAATTTGACGGCATTGAAATGGGCGGTTGCTGAATCATCGGCATGTTTCGGTTGTACATATGCGCAGCCATCATGGGGGACGCGAAGGGCTTCGGCTGCTCTGCAATGAACTGCCCATGGCTGGGTCTCGCCATGTTAAGAGACGACGGATGAACAGCCATTGGTGTAGGAGTATCGCTGTTCGTTGAGTACCCTTCTGTCTGCGTGTGTCCCTGTTGAAGCATGGCAGGGGCAATTTGAAAAGAAGATGGCGGCATTGCATGATGTTGTTGCATGTGCATTGGTGCTGCTTGAAGCCCGTTGTTCTCCAATTGTAGAGACGGCCCGTCACCTATGAACGAGCCAAAACGACCGTCGCTGCCGTTGAAATTGCTAGCATTTCGAAAGGACTACGTTCTAGTCAGTAATCTGTCAACAGGGCCGGTAATAAGGCTCACCTACTCCGGTAGTCTGAGATGTTGTTGGTCGTAGCTCTCGTTGTAGGCTGTTATCTTTGTTCTGGTGCGCAACGAGTCCCTTGAAGGGCGTTGAGCTACCACATAAAGCATCTGACATGTTGATGAAAGGCAATGCTTGGTCTTCAGAGGTTATGCACAGCTAGGAAGCGAATATGTGTTCAACATCAAAGTGAGATAATAAATTGGGGTGAGTTTGAATTGGACTACACATGGCTTCTTTCTTCAGATGGTTATGGCCGAGGTTGAGCGAAGCTTGTGATCACCCGCTATTTACCCACTCGGAGGTACGTCATTTTGCATGTGCACTTATTTTATGTGGTACAAACCGTTCTGGCTAAGCATCTTTGCGTTGATGATCTTATGTTTAATAGTTAAGCTCATTGTAACATACTTACTACTTGCTTGAGTATCTTGTGATTTTGCTAGAAATCTGTACATACTGAGTGCAATATTGTGGTCACATGTGCTGTCACAAAACCCAATCAGCGTCAGTATGGGAGTTGAGAGCTTTAACTAAGATGTAGATAGGGTTATATTGTACGAGGGGAGGGTTAATAGTCACATGCATTCTTAGCCCCACTACACGACGTGTCCTAATCTGGAGAGCTTGGACTTTAAGTCTGCTCAGTTGGCTAGGGTCGAGCTTAACTACCCGCCTATTCTTTGCTGTCATCCATCTTTATATTGAATTGTACGATTGATTCTCTTGCTCTGGGCGTGATACTTAAGTGGATTTAACAATCTTGGCTCACCAGAATACAGGCAAGAAACCCCACCATACCTCCGACAATGGAAGCCAGATCGCAAAATAGCGCGGTAAGATGGAACCCAGAGTTCTCTACAAACTCGCTGGGACTGGACATGAACCAAGCTAACGACATAGATTGCAGGTGTCGCAGGTCATCTCAAACACTGGCCACGATGATATGATTGTACGAATGCCTACCCAACGGAAACAAATATAGCCTCGGCTTAACATTAACGAAATTCCTGCTTAGCACGATGCTGTTCTCGATTACTACGGCCGCCGCCTTGCTACTTGCTCCAGCGACCGCACCATCAAGATTTTCGAGATCGAAGGCGAATCACAACGTCTTCTTGAGACGCTGAGAGGGTAAGGACCATCCACGCGACCACAGGGTCTTGTAGATGCCTAAGAAACTGCTGCTAATACGTCCATTTAGCCATGAGGGTGCGGTATGGTGTGTCTCTTGGGCCCATCCAAAGTATGGAAACATTCTGGCGTCTGCTGGCTACGACGGTAAAGTGTTCATCTGGCGCGAACAAAACAATCAATGGCAGAAAGTCTTTGATTTCGCGCTTCACAAGGCATCTGTCAACATTGTCTCATGGTCGCCACACGAATCGGGATGTCTTCTTGCCTGCGCATCGTCAGATGGCTTTGTCAGCGTTCTCGAGTTCAAGGACAACAGCTTTGATCACAAGATCTTCCAAGCTCACGGTTCTGGCGTCAACTCGGTATCGTGGGCACCCGCTACTAGCCCCGGAACCATTGTTAGCAGCACTCCCACTCCTGCGGCAACGGGAATTCGCAAATTTGTCACCGGCGGTTGCGACAATTCACTGAGATTATGGACCTTTGATACAGCGTCGCAGTCGTACGTCCAGGAAGGAGAGCCGCTGATGGGCCACACCGACTGGGTCAGAGATGTTGCATGGTCGCCCACCGTTCTTCAGAAGTCGTATATTGCATCTGCTTCTCAGGACAAGACGGCGCGCATTTGGACCTCGGACACTTCCAACCCAGGAAAGTGGGTTTCCAAGGTGCTCAACTTTGACTCGGCTGTATGGAAGGTGAGCTGGTCACTGAGCGGCAATGTCTTGGCCATCAGCGGCGCGGACAACAAGGTCACGCTGTGGAAGGAAAACCTGAGCGGAGAGTGGGAGTGTATCAAGACTGTTGAAGAGTAAAGATGCCTACTGGATACGCGGCGTTTAGTCCACCCGGTTTAATATGATATCACATACTTACGTACAAACACACACACACGACCGATAGCAGTGACACGAGGAACGAGTAGACAGAATGAAGGGTATAATAATAGATACACACATTGTTCATGATATTCGGTACAAGTCAAGTGGATCGCAAGGTGGAAGGGAAGAGACAATTGCGAATAAAACATAACTAGGCACGTGAACGTACTGGATAAAGCGTCCATACTTGATGCAAATGAGGAAAACACAAGAAACTATAAAGAAGGCGAAAGTGATAGGATAGGGAGGCGGGCGGTTGCAAAGGAAGATATGACTGACACTAGGCTGAGGCGGGCCAGCGGGAATTGAGATCTGATCAAGTGTGTCAGCCATATAGCGTGCCAAATACAGAGTGCATTGAATTTAGTGGCTCATCGAAGGCCGATGACACTCATTTCTAGAGTCCACACACGACGGATCCAAACCTTCAAAACGCCATCGACAGCATCGACATTCTTGAGCTCAACACCCTCCCACCAGCAACGACGGGCAGGCTTCCGCCAGAAAAGGAGGAGCTTTTGGGCCATTCCCACGGCGTTGTTTCCAACGTCAGTGCCGCGGATATCACTTCTGAGACGGGCCAGTGCCAGACTGCAGATGACTGTCTTATTAGGTTCACCTGCACGATGGCCCCAGCGATCGTCATAGTCGAAGCCTCTGTAGCGGGTGTTAGTATCGTCATATCGGCCGAGGGTTAAGGGGGAGGGGGGGAGGGAAAGAAGGGGGAGCAGAGAAAATGAACGTACCCTGCGGTCAACATTTCAATGAGATGCGCCTCAGTAGTGCCGGGCTCATCACTGCGTTTCAACCCAGAGAAGATGCCGTCCTGGGAAAGAAGCATGCGCGAGGCAGCGCGCTTGACTTCAAGCATGGCCTCCTGCGAAATGTCGGCACGAGGTGGTATGACATAGAAGTCCAAGTCTTCTCTGAGAACGATGATTCCGGCTCTTCGGGTATCATCTCTTGTGGATACAGCATCGGCGGACTCGTTATCCGAAAGCTCTGCGGGGATGGATTGAGCGACTGTTCTGAAGAAGTCTAGCATGTACTCGAGGGATGTTGGGTCATACTGCAGTTGTTAGTGGGGGGGGTGTCTATTGTACGAAGGGAAGCCGAAGCCTGTGGGCCTGGCTGGGATGCCGTCTGTCTTACATCGATATGGATTGTGTCGCTGTCACCAAAGCCGCCCATTTGGCCATCGGGAAACAGGCCGTTGGGGAACAGCGAAAGGAGGACAAACTCGGGCAGAGTAAGAAGCTCATCGCGAGACAGGACAAAGCGGGTGCCTCTGGTGAAAAGGAAAAGGAAAAGAAAACGCCAATTGTTAGCTCAATTGTCCTACTTTGTTACGGGGAGGTTGCGTATCGTGCAAACAAACAAAACACGGTGAAGAGTGATATACCTTAGATCCATAGTAATAGTCTCATCAGGGCCAACATCTACAAAACACGGCGGCTGTTAGAAAGCTTGGTCTTGTGTGATGCGCCAAGAGGCGCATGTAGAGATACAAACAGCGGCAAAGATCAAAGACACGGGCGCAATATACCTCCAACAGGAATAACAGGAGGGCCTCCCTGTTGCACCTGAGTGATCAGACTAGACGGGCCACCAGCGGCAGACATGATGTATGTGAAGGAGAGAAGGGGGCTTGAACCTTCAGAGTAGGCGGGGGGAGGTTCAGTGTCGTCGTATTTCCGGCTGGCAGACGACTTGGTGGTACTAGGGGAAGCGAAAGCCGGGTCGACAGGAGAAGGAGCTGGAGCTGGAGCGGGAGCGAGAGCGGGAGCAGAGGGTGATGATGGTGGTGGTAGGACACGAGGAGAAAGGTCTGGGTTGCAAGCGACGGCGGTAGAGTAGCACGGAGCAGAGACGATGTCGTCGTTGAAGGAATTCAAAGGACAAGTCGAAAGTAAGTGTGCAGCAGCTGGGGTGGGCGGCGGTGCGGCGCGAGACGGCTGAAGAGGGGCGGTTGGTCGCAACTCCGATCCCGAGTCGCACACAGAGTCTGAGGTGGTATTAGGGAGCTCAAAGAAAGGCGGTGGCCGGGAAGAGGAAGGCTCAGAAGTTGGATATCCAGGGGGTGGTGGTTGGCGATGGGGAGAAAGAGACCGTGGCGCTTGAGCCTGAATGCGGGAAAGGGGAATCGGTTGCTTATTCTTATGAGCGAGATCCAGCTCGAGAGAGTCGTCCACTATATCGTTGATGGGTTGTGCCTCAGCGGGCTGTCCCGTGAAGGTCGGAGTGCTTTGTAACGAAGACAACGTGGCTGCGAAAAGAGGTGTTTGGTGCAAGGGTTGAGAACAGAACAGGACAAGGCGGCGTTGGTATAGTCAGTCACAGTGATCTATTATTGAATCAAACAGCCGGATCACACTGGCACTAAGGGGCGGGCAAGAGTCAAGTTTAAGAAGAAAAGAAGCAAAAAGAACGGGGAAAAAAAAAAAGAGGTGAACAGAAAGAGGGCTCAGGCTTGACACGAGGGATGCCGTGGTTGATAGATAGAAGGCGGTAAGAGGAGAGAAGTGGTGTTTTGTTAGTGGGAAGGCTGGGCTACCAGGCACAGAGGCTCATTTCCTGTCTTGTTCAAGTTTAGTGACCAGGCTGGGGCTTGTTTGGCGGTCTTTTTTTTTTCTCTTTCTTTTTTCTCTTTCTTTTTTCGCTTTTCTTTTCTCTCTTCTTTGGCGGGCGGCTACTGGGAAGCAAAAACAACGGTGGCAGCAGGACTTCTCAGATGTGACTGGCAAAAATGCATACAAGTACGAGTACAATGAAGAAGAGGAGAAATTACAACACGCACCAAGTCGCGATTGACCTTGTTGCGACAAGGAGGAGCCCAGACGGGCGGCCGTAATTGGCCAGAGCAAAGCACAGGAAGCAGCAAGCACAAGCAGCAAGCACAAGCACACATGGCCAGACAAGCACACCAAGCGGCACAAAGGCGGTGGAGCGCCCACGCTTAGAGGCTAGCAATATATACAAACAATACAACAAGCAGCAAACGAGGGTATGCATTAAAGCGTGTTAGTGTTCCCCACTACGTGCATATGCCATTTCTGCATATCTAGGCCCATAGGCTAAGAGGAGAGGGAACAAACCGAGATGAAGATTCACAATTTCACCTTATTCATGTGAGGTGCATGCCTGCTATTAGTGCTTTTTCCTCGTGTGCATGTAGCTCGGTGCATGTAGCTCGTCCCCCCTCTCCCTCCTTGTTTATTGGCAAGATTACTTACTTTACACTTCTAACCTACACAAATGCATATGCGCCAGCTCGTGCCTCTCGGCCAGGCTGAGACCTGGCATGTTCTTATTTTATTCATCTTCGTCTCCAAATATAGACCGGAACACATCGTCAGGTGGCCGGCTCGATATTGATATCTCGGCCGCGGGCGGCGGCTGTTGCGGTGCCTGGGCATTCGCACCAACACCCAAATCCTCCTTCGCCCCGTGCAATGAATCAGCTGTGACACCCGATGCATCCGTAGTTGTAGGCTTGGAATTTGTGGCCACGTGGGATGGGACGGGAATGTTGAACCGTTTGTACAGAAGCCGGACTGGAACAAACTCTTGTATGGATCTTGTAAGCGCTCCATACAAGCCCAACTTGGCCGCCTCTGTGGCAGCATCCTCATGTCTTGCCATCGGCGTTGCATCGCAAGGCTTTTGGGCTTGTGAGCCGGATGAAGGCGCAAACCGCGATGCCATGAAGCCCGTCATTGGCTTAAAGATACGGGCACAGTTATGAAACTCGGCCAGTTCCAGCTTGAGTTCAGCCAGTGATACGCCTGGTGGCATGTCCGCCAACGCAATCTGATTGGCTTGGAACTTGAGATATAGTATATACCGCTTGAGTTTGGCCTCGTTGTTGTGATACGGACCGCCTTGCGCATTGGCTCGAGTCAGCGCTGCCAATGCAGACTCCCGGTCCAGCGATGGCGATGAAGCATACACATCCTCAACATAAACCGTGGTGGTATTGGATGAAGGAACCGCCTTGCCTCCGGCTGCAGGAAGATCCGACTTTCCAGAAACCATGGCTAGGCGCGCACGAGCTTCCGGGGTGACAAAATCGAATATGGACTGGCCAAGAAGCTGCTTCTCGCCGAGAGCAGCTCCACGATGTAGTGGAGTATGTGTAGCTGTACATGCCTGAACAGACCGTGTCGGGTTTGTGTCGTCTACCGCAGAAACCACCGAAGACCATCCGCTTGGCACTGTTGGCGGATCGTGCTCTCGAGACAACGGCTCCGTGGGTGCGGCCAAGAACCTCAATGCTGATACGAAGCCAGTCGGTGCTCTTTGGGACGGAAGGTCTTGGCCCACGGCAATGGGATTGCGTTTGGCGCTGGATCTACCTGAAGACCCAGAGCCTGGTTTTTTCTTACCCTTTCTAACATCTTTGGCTAGCTTTGTCTTGTTGTAGTTGATACGAGGCCCAAGGCCGTCTCCGCTGTCATCATCGTCATCGTCACCATTATTGAGCGAGGCCCCGACAAGAGGCGCTACGACTTCCTTGGATCTAACTGAAGATGTTGACTTTGCCAGAGGAATGCGATTTCGAATGCGCCGAGGTTTGTCATCGTCATCCTGGACACTAAGGTCTAGCAACCCTTTCCGGGTTCCCGAGACATTGCCGTCATACCCCAAGCCATGGCGAGTGTATTTGCGATCAGCTACGACGACCTCCACGTCATCCGGAGCGAACAAATACTCTGGCGCATATAGTGTCTCGTTAGATGCAACGCTACCATCCATGTGAAGACGAGCGGAGCGGAGGACCTTGGGGCCAATTCCCTGGCCAGTCTTCCAGCCCATTTTTCGCAGAAGACGGTACCCAGTGGTCTCGCGAGACGTCTGCCCAAGTAACATTAGCTCAAGAGGCGAAAGTGATAGCGAAGACGAACCCCCGCCAGATATGAATCCGAGCCCAGGCTCGTCAACTATCTGCAGACTTGCTGATGCCTGGGCGTCCGCTACGTCTTCCTCGTCCATGAAATCCTCGGGTCTTTGTATATCGCTCTTGGCTTGGTCCTTGGTTCCTCCTGTACGGTTTGTGCGGCTGGATACAAAGGTTGAAGGGGTCCAGCCTTCTTTAGAACCAACAGTGTTGAAGTACCTATGCCATGATGTCTTCAATTTTAGCTAGATCCGAACTGTCTGGTGTCTGGTGTCAGGTGTCAGGAGAAGCAATATGCACTACTGAGGGGAGACATACCCAGCACTCCATCCTCCGGTGAAGGCACCATGAAACCTCCGTCTCCCCTTGTCATCCCGGGCTTCCTGCAAATGAAGTGGCACAAAGGCTCCGCGATCGTTTTGTGATATCGGGATGGGCGAGCCAAACACGGCAAACGGGACTTCACTAGACTCGTGATCATATGCAGACCATGTGCGTTTTGAAGACATTTTCCATGGGCGGGGGTTGCTGATGGGCAACAGCTTCGGGATGGTGATATGAAAGGCGAGGAGATAGCCGGTAATCGATTAGCTGGCTGTTGAGTTGAGTGACTGCTGTGAAGGTTGGACGATGTGGCAAATAAGGCTTGAGACTGTGCTTCTATCAGAAAAAAAAAATAGACTGGACATGTACCCAAAACCAAAAATCACAAGCCATTCTTTTTTTGCATTCCTCTTTTAGAAAGAAGCTTTCGAATTCAATACAGCTTGCTGGAAGGCTCCACAAAAGCGTCGGGCAAGTTTCAGGAATGTAGGCCCATGATTGGCCATAAGATGGATGTGGGCCTGTCTGCAAACAGGAAGCTTCTGTTGATCTTTGTTCATCTTCCCCTGTCTTCCCTTCCTGCATTTTGTGACAGATGAAGAAAGAAGGTCGGTCTGGTCCATGATGTTCTCAGAAACGCAACAGCCCAAATCATGCAAGGCGGGGGAGGGAGGGAGGTTGGACGGGCAGGAGACAAGTACCAGAAGAAGTACTTACTCCTGCTTTTCTATGCACAAATGCATAAATGTACATGTATGTAAACACGTACATGTATATGTAAGTAAGTACTTCTTTATTTGTACTACACCACATCATGCGGCGTTTGCTTCTCCTCTTTTTTTGGGGTTCTTTTTCAGGCATTGAACAAGAAAGTGCTCATAGCTAGCTAGCCTTGACTTCGGTGGCATTCAACGGCTTTCTGTCAGTCTATGTCTGGTACAGAGGCTGCAGTGAAGTGTTTACTAAGCATCTTTACTTTGCATTGCTGGCTGTTTTTGTTTGCTTCATGTACAACGTAGCGCTGTTCCTGGCCCCTTTCTTAGCCTAATCCATGCATGCTGTCCAAATTCAATCTACCTTGGCTGGCGCCCACCACCGAATTCGTTATTCAGCTTTGGCTACCTTTGCTTTTCAGTTGCGCGTAAACACGCAAGTTTGGCCGGGAAAAAAAGACACAAAGGGATAGACGACAGATTCCGAACAAGTAAACCCAAAAAAAAAAAAAAACAGGACTTAAAGTTTGAACGAAGAGTGGAGAATATCGAAGGCCAGCTAATATCCGGTCGCCTTTCTCAGCCTAAAAAAGAGAAAGGAAGACGAACTTCGTCAAGCAATTCTGGTACCCTCCATCCCTTGCTTAGACCTTAGACCACACCCTCGCCTCCCCCGTCTCGCTCCTGTTTTCTTGCAAGACAACGGCCTGTCAACCAACTCTTTTTGCTCTTCAATCTCGCCGACGTCGAGCACTCAACCTACTACTCTACGCTGCCCGTCCCCAATCCTTTTGCCACTTTATTCTTCTTCTCTTTCAGCAAAGCACTTGCTTGCCATCACGTCTCTCTCCCCTTCTTCCGCCGCCGCCGCCTCTTCCTCCTCCTCCTCCGCCTCCCCCCTCCCCCCTTTTGTTCGCTAGAACACTTCTCGTGTGCCACGTTTTCTCTCCGTGCGCGCATCGGCTCCTGGTACGCTTGTATCAACCCGGCCGCACTTAGCAACTCAGTCAGTCACGCAGATTGCCAGTTGGCTGGCTGCCCTTTGCCTTTGCTGCCATATTGATTGGCTTCGTCCACGTTCATGCCACTGGCGAGTTTCCATTCGTCACATCGTGCATGTTCGCTTCATTGAGCTTGCCCACCCAGCCGCCATGACTGCGACGTTATCTTCTCAATCACAATCCCATCGCTACGACTCCTCCCATCGCTCACCCAATCAATCTCGCCATCATCATCGCCGCTCAGGCTCAGGTTCAGGCTCAGGCTCAGGCTCCGGCACCCAACCCACCGACAGCCCCTCAAACTCGTCCAAACACCACTCTCGTCGACGTTCTACATCTCGATCAGGCTCCGAACCTCGCCCTCAACAAGATTATGCGCATTCTTCTGGAAGTGTAACACACCCCAGCAGATCTATTCCGAATAACCATCCCCCCCTTAGTGAACACGGCCGTCCCCATCGCCGCACAAGTTCAAAATCCGACCAGAGACACCATCGTCGCCGGTCGCTCGAAATGCCTGAAGCCACACCTATGTCCGCACCTCCCAACGGTGCTCCCCCCGCCACGGGCTCCGAGGGTCGCTCTGGACACCACTCCTCCCACCACCAGTCGAAACCGAGCAAATCTCGCACCAGCATCCCCACCGCCTCAGGAAAATGGATATTAGGTAAGACGATTGGCGCTGGAAGCATGGGCAAGGTGAAGCTGGCCAGAAAAGAGGATGGTGGTGAACAGGTAAGTCAAGAACCCCCCCCTCCCCCTCCCCCTTCCCCCATATTCAACTTTCAAGAGCCACACCCATTGTGATTGTGATTCGCTCGCTCGTGGCCAATACACCTGAAACTAACAAACTCCCCTTCTCCAAATCTCAGGTCGCATGCAAAATTATCCCTCGCGGCTCAACCGATGAAAACCACCAGAGCAAAGCCGACAAAGAACGGGCTGATCAATCCAAGGAAATTCGCACTGCCCGCGAGGCTGCCATAGTCACGCTCCTGTACCATCCTTATATTTGCGGTCTCCGCGATGTAGTACGCACCAACTATCATTGGTACATGCTCTTTGAGTATGTCAATGGTGGCCAGATGCTAGACTACATCATCTCACATGGCAAACTCAAGGAAAAACAAGCCCGCAAGTTCAGTCGCCAGATAGGCAGTGCTCTGGACTACTCTCATCGAAACAGTATTGTCCACAGAGATCTCAAGATTGAGAACATCCTCATCAGCAAGACTGGCGATATCAAAATCATTGATTTTGGTTTGAGCAATTTGTTCTCTCCCAGAAATCATCTGCGCACCTTCTGTGGCAGTCTCTACTTTGCAGCCCCTGAGCTGCTTCAAGCTCGCGCCTACACTGGCCCTGAAGTCGATATTTGGAGTTTTGGTATTGTGCTCTACGTTTTGGTCTGTGGAAAGGTACCCTTCGATGACCAAAGCATGCCCGCTTTACACGCCAAAATCAAGAAAGGTGTTGTTGATTATCCGAGTTGGCTTTCCAGTGGTAAGTTTTCAGCATCTTAATATTTTCACCCCGTCACGCCTGATTTACTAACGTCAACTGTCAAGAATGCAAACATCTAATGTCCCGAATGCTCGTCACCGACCCTAAGCAACGTGCCTCAATGCAGGAAGTCTTGACCCATCCCTGGATGGTAAAGGGCTATTCAGGCGCCCCCGAAAGCTATCTTCCTGCTCGTGATCCGCTGAAGCTTCCACTTGACAATGACGTCATTAATGCCATGACCGGCTTCAACTTTGGCCCTCCCGAGGCCATCAAAAATCAACTAATCAGAACTATCGAGTCTGAAGAGTATCAACGCGCCGTCCGCCTTTACCAACGAGAACGTGAAATCCCCCAAGCTAAAGACAGTGAGAAGAAGCGAGGTTTTGGGTTCGATTTCTATCGACGACGGAACTCTGCCAATAGCCGAGACACTCTCACTGTGCCAAGCTCTGAAGCTTTGCAACTTGGCAATGATCCGCTTAATGCCTTCAGTCCGTTGATCTCCGTCTATTATCTTGTCCGTGAAAAGCAAGAGCGCGAAAGGCCCGTCGGCAAGAGTACAGTCGATCTCCCTGCTGAGCCGACAAAAGATCCCGTCATGGAAATCGCACCTCCCCAGGCTGCTTATACCAATACCTCCACCTATGAAATGCCCGGGGAAGCTGTTACTGGTGGCAGGACCCGCCCCCGTGCGCGGACACACGGTGAGGACGATGTACCTGATGCCGTTGTAGCAGCCCGCAAAACACCCTTGTCGCCTACCGCGCAACCACTCCCAGATGCTCGCCTCGAGCCCCCAAAGAAAGAAAGCGGAGCAGCCGGTCTTCTCCGACGATTCAGCGCACGGAAACGTCGTGAACCCGAAAGACTCGATAAGGACCGGTCTCATCCCCCCGTCGTCCAAGTACACTCCCCGGCCATTGTATCACCATCAACTCCTCGTAAAAGTTTCAGTATTCGTCGTGGACGTCGCGATGACCGTGAAACTACTACTGGTACCCAGCCGCGTGCGGGCACAAGCCAGCCTCAACATAGCGCCTTGTTGAGCCCACCGCCATCTGCTGGTGGCCTCCCAGGTAACGGGGCCAAACGCTTGGGTCGTTCCACAAGTGTCAACTCGGCAGAAATGAGACGACGGGTTTCTCATCGGACTCATAAAGAGCCCCCTATGACCAGTGGCTCGGAGCACTCCAGTAATCGCGCAAACCCGGTTGTGGAACGGAGGTCTCAGCCCATCTCCCGCTCAACATCCGCCCGCGTCCCTCACAGCAGCAGCCACGGTCGTATCGAAAGCGTTCAACAACGGCGCATTCGTCGCGATGATCTTCGGGAAGCCAACGTTCCTGAGGAGACTGATCAGGAAACCAACACTCGCTTCGGTATCTCTACGGAACGCCTAGACGATTCTGAGTTGGCAAAGCCTGTTTATCTCAAGGGGCTTTTCAGTGTCTCAACTACCTCAACCAAGTCTGTACCCGAAATCCGCACTGAGATTAAGAGGGTCTTGAAGAAACTCGGTGTTGAGTTTATTGAAATCAAGGGTGGCTTCAGTTGCCGCCACTCACCAAGCATTGATTTGAAGGGCGTCGTCGATCCGCCTGTTAGCCCCAGCCATCCTAGCCACAGACGTCGTTTTAGCTTTGGTACTTTGCGAGCTGGTGAACGTGATGATGCCCGCGACGGTAGCCGCCATTCCCCACGCACGCCCGGTCAGGCCCCAACGGACCAGAGCTACTCCAACTCTGATATATCTACCGAGAGTTTATCCCGGGATCCCGCACCCTCTTCCTCCTCACGGCGCCCGGTAGGCGAAACCTCTACACATGTTCAGAGCGATCTTGGTGGCAGCATGATTTTGGAATTCGAGATCTTCATTGTCAAGGTTCCGCTTCTATCTCTCCATGGCATCCAATTCAAGAGAATGACTGGCAATACTTGGCAGTACAAGAACATGGCCGAGCAGATTCTGAAGGACATCCGATTCTAGGTTTTCTCATCACGCATTGATTTCTCCTGTTGCTTTATTTCATCTCGTACAGCGTCGATACGCCTTGCATCTGCATAAAACCACAATTAATTCATCTTCTCTTCTTCCCAACCTATTTTTCGTGCCTATTTTCCTTTGAGCAGCCGTCTTTTACAATAAAACCACCATGTCTTTTTTCGTTTCTAGGTCTTATACTTGTTGATGTATGTAGCTGGTCGCGTTAATATCGATATTGAACTTCGCACTACCTTGCAATCTTGGTAAGCGTCGTGTCCTTAACCCTAAGTGAAACATTACTCATCAAACCCTGTTTTCGGCCTTGTATCTGTGGCCAAAAGAATTTTGTGCTTCCTCCGCAGCCTTCTCTACACTTGGTCATTCTCCAGTCACAAGGCTAGATGAACACTGTTTCTGTGGCGCTAAATCTTCAAGCCCGAGCCCAAGCCCAAGTCCAAGCCCACGATGCATTTTGTTTACCTCTCACAAACCACCTACAATCAATAATTCCCTCCAGTCAAAACTATACTTCTGGAAATTCATTAATTCCCTCACTTACAGAACACTCAATAACTAGCCACCGCCCTACGGCCCCTCGTTCAGCGTCTATCTTTTATTGCTCTTGCCATTATTGTTCACAGCAACTGTGGTATCTGTCCTCACGATCACGAGCGTCATTTGATCGGCCCGCTACGAATACAGACAATCAACTGCTGTGTCAATCTCAAAAACAAATCATTGTTCCGGATACCCGGCTAAACGCAAATATCCTTCTCTGATTCTGCCGCTACGATTCGTTCCCTGGGCGGAAAATCCAAGGAAACCAACACAAGCATCAGGACTTCGAACGCCACCACCACTTTAGCCAGCCACACATACCAGATTCTGAAGATGATACCCGCGGCCCACGTCTATCAACATCACCAGTTCCACGCACAACCGGAGTCCTCGTGGATGCAGCAACAAACTCAGCAACAGCAACAGCAACAGCAGCAACAGCAGCAACAGCAGCAGCAGCAGCAACAGCAACAACACTTGGCGGCTGCGGCCGCATCCGTAGCACAGCAGCAGCACTTCAATCGATTGGCAAACCATGGAACTATGGTGGGACTCCCGAATGCCCATGGCCATGAAGCTGGTCATGAAATGATAGTTTCAGAGGACAACAGGAGAACCATGGCATTCATCGCAGATCTCCTCAATGAAAACACACGGGAAGCCGCTCTTTTGGAGCTCAGCAAGAAGAGGGAGCAAGTACAGGAACTTGCTCTCATCCTGTGGCACTCATTTGGTGAGCATCTGAACCAGCGTAAACTAGATTGGTGGGTTGAGATAGCTAACGTTGACATCAGGTGTAATGACATCTCTTCTGCAAGAAATCATTTCAGTATACACCCTCCTTAGCCCTTCACAGTTGACAGCTGCGGCTTCCAACCGTGTTTGCAATGCCCTGGCGCTCCTCCAGTGTGTTGCATCCCACAACGAGACGCGGACCTTGTTCCTGAACGGTAGGTCTCTCTCTCTGCTTTGGTAAACATGTACCTCAGCTTCCAGTATGGACTGTGGCGATTGCTAATTGCTGGGGTGCATCGTGTAGCTCATATCCCATTGTATCTCTATCCCTTTCTGAACACGACCTCGAAGTCTCGACCATTCGAATATCTCCGACTCACATCACTTGGTGTCATCGGCGCACTAGTTAAGAACGACTCGTCGGAGGTAATCAACTTCCTGCTCACAACCGAGATTATTCCGCTGTGCTTGAGGATCATGGAGACGGGATCGGAACTCAGCAAAACGGTGGCCATATTTATCGTTCAAAAGATTCTTTTGGATGACAATGGCTTGAACTATATCTGCGCTACGTATGAGCGCTTCTATGCCGTTGGGACCGTTCTGAGTAACATGGTTACCCAGCTCGTTGAACAACAAACCGCGAGACTTTTGAAACATGTTGTCAGATGCTTTCTCAGGTAGGATGATCCGTTCCAAGGATAATTCGGAGCCAACCATGACTGACTTGTCACATTAAATCTAGACTTAGTGATAACGCACGAGCCCGAGAGGCCCTTCGCCAATGTCTTCCGGAGCCTCTTCGAGATGCCACATTCTCGGCTGTTCTACGCGACGACGCGGCTACTAAACGCTGCCTTGCGCAGCTACTGATCAATCTTGCCGACCCGAGCATTGAGCACGGCGCAAGCGGCCACAACATCTAGTCGACAGTCATGACTAGGCTGGCGCGAGCCACCTAAAGGGCTCCCGAGATCTTTCTACAACAGCAAAAGCACAACTACGTAATTGCACCAGCACATAAAAAGCCACACAACTCTGAACAAACTCACGGGAGGCTGCTGGCTGTTTGGCGACATAAAATCGGGTATTCATTCGCACGTCCGTGCATTCAAGGTTGGCGTGGCATCGTTACACGGAGTTATAGTGCGTTATCATCTTTCGTCGTTTACGGAACTGGGGTTGGTCATAGGTGTTGGTTGGGTGTTGTTGGCATTACTTTGTCGTTTTTGATGGGTGAGGATACATTTTCTGTCTCAATCTATCGAGGGTCTATAACCAAAAGTTGTACATACATATCATATCGGGGTTTGATCACAGGGTGTTGTAGGAGAATATCAGATCACAAGAAAAAAAAACACAGCATTTAAAGTCTCTGGCTCTCTCTCTCTCTCTAGTGACCCAAGTGATTCTGCCTGTGCCTCATGTTACTTACTGCACTGGATAAGTCATGCACCACCAAAATGTACGGGTATTTGGCATGTGTTGATGACATGTGATGATGGGTATTGGGATTTTCGGTCTATAGCGGGCGTAACACCGGGCGCAGTGCAGTGAGTGCTGTTAGAACTGTGTGATATGTGGCTTAGAAACAGAGAGCGGGGAACTTTTTTCATCCTTTTTTGCGTGTGAACTCCAACATGATGATATTTGATGTCTATGACCCGTGTACAGGCAGCAGTGCATATTTCAGTAGTTGAAGGATCGACAAAGCCCTGGCTGATCAGAAGGGCTTCTAGGCTCAATACACAGCACAGCCACTTGTAAATTTCCAGTTTCCCTCAAGACGTTGATATTGAAAACGATAGGGTGATTTGGTGAATTCGTGAATTCTCTTTGTGAGAGGGGCATTGTTTTGGCACAAGGTCCCCAGAGTCAGCCTTGCTCCTTCCTATTAACTCGTATTTTTATTCTTTGAGGGCACTACCTGCTGTGATATCAATATGCGGAGGAATACACGAAAGCGCTGCGGTTGAAGTTCATCGCCCGTTTAAACGCCAGCTTCGGGTCACACAGGCGCAGCCGGGCCATCGATGACGCTATGGGCACCGCGGCGAAGGAAAGAAGGAAGAAGGGGGGGGACAGGTTTGTAAGAAAGCCAGCCCTATGAGGATTTTGTAATGGGTAGCGAAGCAGGCTGATGCCAATGAGACGGGCTACTTGTTCGTGTGGGCTTGGGAGAATGGAGCAGATGTAGATAAAAAGAGAACAAAAGTTGCGGGAAGTTAGAACGGTCAGCGGTCAGCGGTAAGCGTCCAGGAACCACTAACAGAATATAGCGTAAGACTGACTGCTGACAAGCAGACAGTGAAGTTCTGTTTAGAAAGCTTCAATCAATCAAAGATCGGATCGGATCAGATCAGCCTTGTATCACTTGAGGTTGGTGGGTGGAGACTCTTCAACCCTTGTTATGGAATTAGGAACAATACTATTATTCGGTAGGAAGGAGTGCGTGCAATTGTGGACTGAGCGTAGCTGATCATCTGGAAGCTGGAAGCTGGGGGTTGTGGGATGAAATGAAGAAACTACCTTGGCTTGATGGAAGGACTACTAGACCACGTTGTATAGCCTCGTTAAAACCTGCCGTGGGAAAGAGATGAAAGTTGAAGGTGGACGATAAAAGGCATGAGTATACATACATAGCATATGGGCTAGATAGAGTAGTTGTGTTTTGTATGAACGGCCCAGGAAAATGGCTTCGTGCTAGGGTGTCAAGGTTGCACACGGCAGGAGGCCTGCCCGCCGTCGCCCACCTTCCTTCCTTCTTTTCTATCTTTCCTTCTCTCTTTTTCTCTTTCTCTCTTTTTCTCTTTCTCTCTTTCTCTCCGTCTCTCCGTCCCTCTCTCTGTCTGGACCCAGCTCAGACATAGCGGGGCAGCCAGGAAAGTGGGGTGGGGGGGGGGGAAGGTCTCTGGCCCGCCTCACAGCGGAGACTTGACAAATGCAAGCGACATGGCACAAGATGAAGAAGGCATTTGTTTAGTACGACAAGACCAACAAGAACCCCAAAAAAGAGCCCTATCTTACTTGACGAAAACCAGAAAACCAACAAGTGCAAAAACATGTAACATATAAAATCAGCACCTAGTAACGAAACAACCTGACAGGGCGGGCGGCGCAATAAATCGCCTTTGGCTAGCAAACTTTCGCTCTGCTTCGAACTTGGTCTTGGGTCAGAAGACAAGACATCTCCTCTCCGTACACCAGTTGCAGGGGGGAAGCGAAGTTCTGAAAAAGGCTGTCATTGGCGGAGAGAGAGAGAAAGAGAGGGGAGTTTGGAGGCGGGAGGATTAACGGAAAGATGTGGCAAGGGCATGGATTCTTGAGCCTGTTTCAGACTCTAGGTACACGCCTTGCTTAACGCTATTCCAACGCCACAAGGTGTTTGCTCCTGCTTTTTTTTTGTCTGTTGTCTGTTGTCTGTTGTCTGTTGTCTGTTGTCTGGTGTTTCTTTTATTTACTTTTTATTTTCTTCTTTCTTTTTCGCCTTCCTTGGCACGTCCAGAGAAGAAGGTGAAGCGACAGCTCGGTACCATGAAGGGAAGAGAGGCGTTTCTGCCTGTGTACCACGGTTTCTTCTTCTATCACAATTTAATTTAATTTAATTTCTTCACCTTCACCTCTGATTACGTGGGGCATTCTAACTGCGTAGTTGCTACAACATTGATCTAAGAGGGGCCCTTCTTGCTCCTCTGTGATCTCGTAGTGGGAGTGGATGGTTATCCGCAATCTACACAGGCAGCTATGCGGACTCTGATACGTCCAAACTTGCATCCTGTTGGCCGCTGCAAAAGTCAACAAAGAGGAGGAGGGAGAAACAAGAAACATATGTGTTGGCCGTCCATGGCCGTCAATATGAGCCCTCTCTTTTTGGTTGAGATGAACTGTGTACTTGAAATCACGTATCTTTTAGTCCTTTTTGTTTGCATTTAAATTAGCATCATATGCAACGGGCAAACAAGCGGGTGAAGAGGGGGAGGGAAGGAGGTGGAGGTGGAGGTGGAGATGGAGGAGAGAGGGAGGAGAGGGGAGAAGTGAGGCAAGTACATATGTGTGTAGGTGGGTACATTGGTACATGGGTATCTGGGTACTTGGGTACTTGGGTACTTGGATACTTGCGAGCGATGGTATGGTGGGTAGGGTACATGGATGGAACACTTCTATTTCTCGCTAAACATGCACCAGAGCCGGGCTATCCCCCTTCGAGATCCTCACGACGTGTTATCATGTCATATCATAGTTGTTGTCTTAAAGCTAGCTAACTAGCATTAGACCCAGCCTCCATCCCCTCTCCCCATTGGAGGTCCAAGATAGCGCTGTCTTCCGGGTTGAATGTCTGGGAGGTCTAGGAGGCCACTCGACGGCCTGGTCCCGGTCTAGGCCTTTCGATGGCCAATCCGTTTCCATTTTTCTTGCTGCACGAGGACGCAAGAGGACGCAAGAAGTTGGTTGCATCATGGATGTTACTCTTCTCCTCAGAAGCTGTCTCCATCTGAGTGATAGTGATAGCTTGCCGTCTGTGAGTTCTTTTGGTGAGCTGGCATAATACAACCTCGAGAGAGCCACGCTCGCTTGGCGTCGAGGATAAAATAGACACACTATGTGATGTGATTAAGGTATTGGCTGATATGATTACGATTGGATTTTCTTTGCTTTGCTCTGCTCTGCTTTTCTTTGTTTTGCTTTGCTTTGCCCACGGGCAAGTTGATGAGAAGTGTTTGTTCCCTTGGTCTTGATCTGGGCGGCTCGCCCTTTCGCGCCTTTGCCAGGGCTAACTAAATACTAGCATGAGCACATTTAGAGACAAAAGAAAACAAAAGAAGAGGAAAAAGAAAGCATGCAAGACAAAAGAATCCATGCGAGCTATTGCCATGTCTTGTCTTGTATTTTCTTGTCTCTCTTGTCTTGTCTCTCTTGTCTTGTCCACTGCCTTGATTTGACTTGATTTGACTTGACTGGACTTGGTCTCAAAATACCAACAGTACAAATGACCAACGACCAACGACCAACGACAAGATACAAGCTACAAGCTGCAAGCTGCAAGCTACTACGACACATTTTGGCCCCCCTCCTCTCCGCCCCTCTTTTTCTCTCTGCCCCACCTCCTCCCACCCGCCTCCCACTTCCTTCCTTCTTTCTTGCCCTCTCGCTCTTTCTGTCTTCTTTCTTTCTTTCTTCTTTTTTTTTCTGACTCGTTCTCTCTCGCTCCACCGTCGCTACTTCCTCCTCTTCTTTGGCAGAAGATACGGGGAGATCCAGTTCAGCGGATACGAGTTAGGCCAACAATAGGCTGTGCGCAAGGAGCCCCACTTTGAGAACCCCGAGCGAACTGTTGTGCTGCTCTCCAAAGCTCGAAAGCTCGAAAGCTCAAAAAGCTGGACAGGCAAGGCAACAAGAGGCAAAATGCGGCAGGAGGAAAAGAAAAGGAGGAGGAAAGAAAGAAAGAAAAGAAAAGAAAGAAAGAGGGAAAGAAGAGTATCAGAATGGGGAAGGCCAGACGCGCGATGGCAAAAAAAAGAAAAAGAAAGATCACAGGAAAGTGCCAATAAATTCGCTATAAATCCGCACAAAGAAACAATCGAACAAGGCCATATTATTTTATATCATTGTAGCAGCAATCAAAACAATTTAAATAAACAGTACTTGCAAACCACAAGCATGCAAGCTCTCCTCTTCCCCCACTAACCTTCCAAGAGGTGCAAATGTCGAAGGAGCCCGGTATATGAGGTGAAATAGCATTTCTCACTCCCTTCTCTCCCTTCTCTACTCAAAATTGTCAGCACCTTCTTTTGAGGCGAGCTCGATGCGACGTCCTCAGAAACTCGTCCTCTGCCGTAGTTTCTATCTGTTGATTGTTTTCTCTTTTCTTGTCCTCTCTACCACGAATTCCGGGCACATCAACGCCGCCAACTAATAATGTCTTGGGAGATGTCTTGGGAGATGTCTTGGGAGATGTCTTGGGAGAATGGATTTTCAAGTCCCGTTTGCTCCTGTCTTTCTTTCGTTCTTTCCGTTGGTTGGCCGTCGGCCTGCCTGACAAAGGAAAGAGCTATCTATCCCCTCCTTCCCCTCCCCCTCCCCCTCCCCACTTCCGCCACCCCGTGCTATTTGTTATTTCGGCACGCGGTTCTTTCTCCCCTCTTCCACACCCTTCCTTCCTTCCCTGTGATTTTGTTTTATTTTGCAACTCCCGTGTTCCTTCCACGTCTTCCACTTCTTCCACTTGGCGTGAGGCCGGCGACTTTTCTAGGACAAGGGCTATTGGCTATTGGCTGAGACATCACACACTGCCATAAACAACACTATACTACACACTATACTACACGCTACATTACACTACGCCACGCTACTCGCTCTTGCTCTTGTTGCCTCCTGCGTCGCCGCCCCCTTGTTCTCTTGCTGGTCGGGCACTTTCCGGTTGAGACTTGCAGTTATCTGCATCGACGTGCAGCACCTATGACTAAGCCCGTGATGGTGTATGTACCTGCTCATTGGCTTGATAGAAGAATCATTAGCAATCATGGCTAGTCTCTTTTAGGCACCAGGCTTCTTCAACTATCATACGAAGGGTATTTATTTGCTTCCCACCTTGGTAGCTATGCTTTACCGGCCATTAATAATGCAACATACAAAAAAGTTCAAAAAAGTATCAAGTATTTCTTTTTGGGGAACCTCGAAAACACAGCTAGATTGATTTCCCGTACAACGGTCGAAAGATGCAAATTGTGAACATCACTCAGCAGAAGCGACCGAACCTTCCGCTAATTCGCCCTTGCTTTCGCCCGCCCGCCTTGGCTTCTACTCTATCCAGCGAAGCGAGAAGAGCTAACTGACATTATGAGTTTCTGCGAAATCAGACCACGCGTAGACAGCATACGTATGTATATGCATGTACTTATGTATGTACCTACTTTTTTAGTCCAGGACGCTACTACCCACTTCCCCGCTTAACCTCTAAGAGACTTGTTGCTAGAGTCTATCAACTAGTACATTTCCGTTTACTGAGAAGTATCAGTACATGCTATCCCTAAAGTCACGGAGACGAATGAGAAAGAACACACACTCTGTTTCATTGTCATACGATGTCTGTGTAGTGACTACGCCTTCTGGACTTGGAGTTCACAGGCCTCCTTTCTCGGGCCTAGAAAATACACATGCCTTGACGTCGACATACATTGCACTTTATTTAGGGTTTATAATTCTTTTTTCCTTTTGCACCTGTTTTTGGTTTTGGTTTTGTTTCTGTTTTACCCTTCTTCTCAGAGCGCCATTTCACGTACTATAGGGTATGGCCACAAAGTACACAAATACCTCCGGAGATACAAGTACAGTACATACAGTACCAGTACCCACAGCACAGACATATGTAGATGCCGTTTCACGTACGACATAAGGGAAAGAAGCCTTCACACTCAAACAAGAAAGAACCTAGAAGGCTATGCTGACAGTTGGCACACATAGCACAAAGAGTTGATGACTGCGTCCAAGCCAAAAGAAATGAATGTGTTGGGTGCGTCCTGCCCTGCCTGTCTGTGCCTGTGCCTGCCTCAAGTCCCCATGGAATCCGCCATGACACAACTGCTACACAAAGGAAGAAATGATTCATACAGAACTCGTAGTTTGTAAAACTGCTCCACTCAGCCTTGGTCTAGGCCTCACAAGTTACTTACTAACGACAACAGATCCATAAGCACTCTATGCCTCGAGCTTGATAGATAGGTGAATATCGACATATCTGACGCGGCATAGAGAGTGAGGCCCACTACACACTGATTTTGGATTTTGGATCTTGTCTTGGGATGTGCAGGCACTAGCTATGCCGTGGTTGGTGAAAACGAGACGAAGCAGGCGAAAAGCTTCGATGCTTGGAAATGCTATCTTCTCCGTGTCCGCCTGAGGCACCAACATGACTTTGCTCTCCCTTAGTCTTTTTTTTTTTTGGAAACAACATGTGCCAATCTGGCTCGGCAAGAGAGAAACCTTTCCGCCAAAAAGAAGAAAAAAAGGAAAAGAAAAAAGACGAAAAAAGACGAAAAAGGAAGCCCCAAAAAACGCCCAAGACAGGCCAGAAGGAACGCGTCGGCCGCTTCCTCTTTTTTCTCCTTTGGGCAGTACAAGCATATACATGTGTACCAATGTACTTCGACAAAGCTTCCTCTTTCTCTTTGGTGTTGTGTTGGATGTTGGATGGTGATTGCCTCCCTCCTCCCTTGTAGCCTGCCTAGCTTTGTACACAGGACTTACCTCACTTTTGTCATGAGCGAGCGAGCTCCAACGAGAACGGAAGGAAGGTGTGTATTGTGGATGGACAGGCGTGACTCTAATGACTCCCATGATCCACGCCCCCCCCCCCCCTAAGCCCTGAGCACCAAACAAGTTAACCATGTAGTGCCCAATGCTAATAATCTAGATACAACCTGGTGGCAAGCAGCTATCAACAAGTACCCTCTAGCACGGCGACACCCATATAAATATCCACTCCACCTGACCAGCTCTACGACATCCTTATTCCACTCAATCATTGCCTTCATCACACCATTGTTCATATAGCATCGGCAAAAGGTGTATATAATTACCATAATTCAGCTTCTTTTTTCTCATATTCTTCCTCGTACCCTGTCTTCTCTTTGCCTTTGTTCAAGCTCTGCACTCTGCTCTCTGCTATCTTCTCTCTGCTATCTTCTCTCTGTTATCTTCTCTCTGTTATCTTCTCTCTGCTCTCTGCTCTCTGTTCTCTGCTCTCTGCTCTCTGCTCCCTACTCCTCACTACGGACTCCCATACGAACCACATGGGAACACTATTTATGGCCAGCCAATTTCCTGCTGTCTCTAGCCGACTGCTTCCTGTTCAACAGCACGCACCTTTTCACTCCCCCGATTATCGAGCACCCTTAGCCCCAATTCGCTCCACCAACATGTCGTCTCTCTCAGGCTCGCAGAGGCCAACATCGCCTCCGTTCAGTACTGCTGTCCACTCGAGCAGTGCCTTTTGTCCCGAAGCTCGTCCTGACGAAGACTGGACCAAAGAGTCGGACCTTGCAACCCGCCGGCGCTTGCAGAATCGTATTGCCCAGCGCAACTATCGTATGTTTCAACCACTCCACCCCTTCTTGCCAAGTATCGTGATGCCGTTGACCACTGTGCTAACCTTTGCTGCTCGGTAGGCAAGCGCAAGAGAGAGGAGAAGTTGGAAACCGATCGGCGGAACAGTGGGGAAGCTTTGGACAATCACTCTCTGGATCAGGCTGAAAACCGGCCTCGACGCCGGTCAAAACATCACCGAACCCCGTCCCAAAGAGATGAAAATGAGCATTTGGGCCATTCAGATGGCCTTTTGCCTGGTCTAGCATCTACTACCTTCACCGCCAATCCAAGAACTAGATATCCCTCTCCTGCCCCTATGGCAGGCAATATCAACTGGTCTGCCACAAATTATGATGCCTCCATACCCGCAGCATCCACATCGACGTTCCTCCCCAACCCGTCGTCCTACTTGCCGCACGGAAACCTTGGCTTTTCTCAGGCCAGCCACTCGGCATATAACACCACTCCGGGACTCGCTGCCCAGTCGGCCTTCTTTGGCCATGACTCCCCAGAAACCACGATGCACCCACACTCGCCTCCACCACCAGGGACTAGTGAGCATCTCCTCTCACCCAATCTGGCCAACTCCAGCCCATCGCCTACCCACCAATACTCTACGATGTCTGGGTCCTCTCAGGTTGGATCACCTCCCGTCTATGACAGTAATGTCGAGTACAGTTACGACATGGGCTCTTCTGTGTCAAACCAGTACAGACCACAGTACCATACCCCAAACTACAACTCTGCTTCATACGGAATGGCGTCTGTGCCGCCAGCCTGTGTCCCGCGAGGACCGTCGAACTTCTACACGCCCCCAGACTTGATTTAGAGCCCGTGATCGGTGTCCTCTTCTCATTTTGCTGTCCATAAGTTCTGTGCCGCGTCCTTTGAGGAATGTCACACGTCATGGGGATGTCTGGCCTCGACGCACCGGGCTAGCTTGGTTCACCCGCACGCACCCGATCTATGTTTCAGCCATGCTATGTTTTGTGGTTTTCTTTTGGTTCCTTTCACGTCCCGTCCCATGTCTGCTCGAAGAAATGTCATGTGCTTGACATTCAGCTTCCGCCCATTCACTGTTTTCGCTCGCTCGTTTTAGGATACGGTGGTTCCTTGGTGTTGTTTTTTTGTATATCTTCATATGATGTCATAGTTCTGTGGTTCCAGTCCATATTGAAATGTTGTGTCCTCAACACATGTTTCAAGAATTGTTATGTACTCATCCAGCACCAAGAAAAAGAAAACAGGACGATTGGCCTTTTTACATACCGACATCTCGTATTAGCTTGTATACATTCAAACAATGCAAAACAGTGAATACATGCAAGTGCTGTACGGTGTGTTGCATCACGTTGCCTTTCCAGACCTTGACCTTATGTTCAAATCTTCCATAGCCTGCTATACAGTACTATGAGGACGTCATGCTGTTTACGGAGGCCAAGAGCTCAATTTTCCCAAACAAGGCCACGAAGACATAGATGTGAGAGAAATACAGCCTTACATATCGACCTACATTTAACCGTCACTCGAGATGGAGAATCCCTCCATCACTTGTGTACTCGTCCCGTCCTGTGTTACAGTGCAAAAATAGCTCGACGTTAACCAAGTCCTTCGGTATCTGTTTTCGGAAGGTGTCATATTGCATTAACAAACATATGTACAGTAATTATTTGACGTGATATCGGTAGGCATTATTTCCACAAGAAGTCAGTACAACTGAAAGCAACAGGCCAATCATGAGCCGAAGGCCCGAAGCTGTAGTGTCACGTGATAGATAAGCTTTATCATTCTTGGTTGCACAAAACTATGACATCTTTGGGCCCACATTTACGCCTACAAAATACCA
Organism: Chalaropsis ovoidea; assembly: GCA_038407185.1. NCBI lineage: Eukaryota > Fungi > Ascomycota > Sordariomycetes > Microascales > Ceratocystidaceae > Chalaropsis > Chalaropsis ovoidea. The sequence continues at coordinate 60,945 of JAXHKQ010000024.1, read as the reverse complement.
AGCTGTCTTGACAACTTTGTAGCGCCTCGTGATCCATCGCGAACATCTGGTCGCGTACAAACTCCCCACCACCATCTCCAATTTATACCCACATACTTCGTGTCTATTTCATCGCGCTTTCGAACCCGAACATAGCCCACAATACCGATTCCATCTTCGCGTCGCATATTACATCATCATGTCGAACCAATCCGAACTGGAGCAAGATCGCTTGCTGTACCAAGAACAGGTATGCTTTTATGCGCTTGCATATACATGGTGTCCATTAATCATCTGCTAACAGAGTCTCCTATAGCTCACTTTAGTTGAATCTCAGCTTAAAGACGACTTAGAAAATGCTGAACTGAAAGGCTTGAAAGAAGAGTTGACTCAAATGATATCCCTTCTCGATGAATCATTGGCTGAGCTGAAACCCAAGGAACCGCAGCCTGCTGCTACCCAACCCACGTCCGCCTCTGCCTCTGCCTCTGCCTCCACCTCCAAGGGCTTTAAGAAAGTCGATTCGATCTCTTCAGCTACTACGCCGATCGCGAACGCCGCAGACGAGGAAACAATCACCTATCAGGTGAACGATACCGTGCTGGCACGCTGGGCTACTGGCGACCGAGCCTTTTACCCTGCACGCATCACGTCCATCACAGGCTCAGCTACGGCTCCGGTATATACAGTAAAGTTCAAGAGCTACGATACATCGGAGACCCTGCGTGCGCGCGACATCAAGCCGTTTAGCAACAAGCGTAAGGCTGACGGCACGCCAGCCCCTGATAGTGCACCAGCATCCGTAGTGTCTGGCTCTTCTACACCTGCTGTCGAATCTCCATCAACATTCTCACCCATCCCCAATGCCTCTGGAGGCTCAGCAGTTGCCGGTACTGTAGTTTCAGCGGCAGCAAGTCTGTATCCCGACCAGGTCGCCAAGATGCAGGCAGAAAAGAGCGCTTTGGATGGCGAGGAGAAACCTCGTAAGGCCAAGAAGATGAAGGCTAACAAAGAACTTGAGGCGGGCAAGTCAAAATGGCAGGAGTTCCGGACAAAGTCCAAGTTTGCAAAGACACAAAAGAAAGACAGCATGTTCCGTACCCCCGAAGGCGTCAATGGACGAGGTAAGCCCAACCCCACACCACGCCTCCCAAAACGAGCATTCTCGTTTTTAGAATATGTGCGTGATTTACTAACAGGTTATCATTCAGTCGGTTTCACCGGGTCTGGAAAGGCTATGCGCAAGGACTCGGCAAGAACACGACATGTGTACCAGCCGACAGACGATATGGACTAGGTTGATGATGCCATGGCGATTCTACCTCTGTCCTGTGTCTGAAGCCCTACGAAAGCTTTCATTTATTCTGGTTTGCTTTTGCTTTGCCTGTATTCGGCAATATGCAACATTCTCGTTCATGCCCTCAGCAAATCTCGGACGCTAACACAGAGGTTTTATTTCATTTCTTTTCGTCTCCGTCAGCAGAGGCTTTACGTGCGGTGGTAGATAGTATTTACAACATCTTAAAGCACGCGCATAGCCATGGCTGCTTGGCTGGCTGTATAGATCGGTGGTTGCTTTCCCATGACAACCTCCGAGTGTTTGTCGCTTTAATATTCAGCTTTCCATAAATGAATATTTGTTTTGTTCAGGTAAAACAACCCCGTTCCTTAATTCTTCAGCCCAATCTTGGCTGCTATTCTCTCGGCAATTGAGAAGAAGGCTTGTGATCTCTTGCTCTCGGCATCCACGGCCACAGTAGGCCGGCCAGTGTCAGTGTCGTGTCCGATAGCCTGGTCAAGTGGAATGTCCCCCAAGAAATCGATCTCGTGTTCTTTACAAAGAGCGTCCATTCGTTCATTCGCACCAAACACATGCGAATCGTGATGGCAGTTGGGACATGTGAAAAGAGACATGTTTTGGACCATTCCAAGCACGTCAATGTTGGTCTTTTTGAACATGTTGATGCCCTTGACTGCGTCCTTTACCGCTAGAGTATGGGGGGTAGATATGATGACAGCACCTGGGACGCAGATTGTCAGAGTGCATCTTGGGTATCGTGGGATGGGGATGGGAATGGCGCACCTTCTAAAATCACCTGCTGCGTGATGGTTAGTTGTGTATCACCAGTGCCCGGCGGCAAATCCAAGACAAGCACATCAAGCCCGCCCCAGTCGACTTCGTGGAGCAGTTGTTGGATTGCCTTGATGACCATTGGACCCCTCCAGACCACGGGCTGCTCTTCACCGACCAGGTAGCCCATTGACATTGTCTTGACGCCATAGCCAGTGAGGGGCACAAGCTGGTTATCTATCGATAGATGCATTAGACGTAGCTCCGCTTAGGCGTTGGCAGTATGACTTACGCTCAGATAGCCTAGGCTCTCCGCTGAGATTAAAGATGGTGGGAATTGAAGGACCGAAAATATCAACATCGAGAATGCCGGCTTTGAAGCCCATGCGGGCAAACGAGAGAGACAGGTTGGCTAAGTTCATCAGCAAGCTGCACCAGCTCTGTGCATCGACATCTCAAGCAGCGTGGCAGCTCTTAACGTACCGGCAACGGTGCTTTTGCCTACGCCACCTTTGGCAGAAGACACGGCGATGACCTTGTTGACGCCCCGGATGTTTCTCCTCTTTGGCATCCGCAGCCAATACGGTGGAGTTCCCGATCGCGGGAGGCCCTAATAACAGCGATTCAGGTGTTAATGCATGAGCACATGGTAGCGTTGCTCATTTTAGCCATACCAGCGGATTTTCATGGGCTCGCAGTAGGGACTGCTGAAAAAGCCTCGGGATAGTTCTCTGCATTTTGCGGCCATGGTCAATGCCAGGAAACGAATATGAGCACGTTGTGGTGATCTGCGAGTGGAAATATAAGACGTGCCCAGAGTATCACCCACCATGTTGATTAGTCATCGGCGAATTTGTGACTGGGTTTTGGGCCTCGTCTCAACAACAACAACAACAGCGCAAGAACGTGAAGGAATTAACGATATAATAACAACAGATAACCCAATGAATTTTAATGCACATTCAATACAGCACAATACCAAGCTCCAACCACCTGCGCAAATGACTAAACTAAAGCAGCAAACAACGATGAAAAGAGAAATAAAACAGTGCAGAAAGCGAAAATAAAAAATGAAAAGAACCCCGAAAGAATAGTGAGAGCCACTGTATACACTAACAAAAGAAACACCACTCGTTGCCGTAGGACCGAACTTGGGATCCCAACACAATGCCGCTGTATGTGGATCGTTATCTACCGTGTCATGATGCCTTTGTAGTAGGCGATACTAAGATCAACAGAGTATTTCAGATGGCCATCCTCAGTCAGAGGCAGCGACAGGACTCGGGGAAGGAGAGATTCCTGTTGCGATAAAAAATGGTTAGTATTATAGGTGCAGATAGACACATCATCGGCATTTCGACTTACCTGGGAGACGTCAGTGATGATGCGGGCAATAATGCCGCTCATCTCTGACACGGCCGCAATAACCAGAGCGTCTTGATTGGCAGAAGCCTCCTGCATTGCAGGCAGGGTTGACAGCATTTTGGTGAGCAGAGAAACCGGGACATTTTCCTTCTTAGTCTTGATAGTGATGATGGACAGGAAGTCCTGGTACACATCACCACCCAGGGACCAGTTGGGAATAGCGTCATGTCGGTCCTCAAATTCGGCCAAAATTGACGACAACAGCTTGTAGTCGCGTTCGATGATGGCTAGGGGCGCCACCTCCTCAACAAAGCGTTGGTGGGCTTCAACAAACACACCGGCCCGCAAAAGACAACGAACCTCTGCAGGTGCATCGTGCATGACGCTTCGCATGTACAACGCCTGTGATTCCCAGATCCAGGCAGCGGGGATTTTGAAGACTTGAGTCAGCGTGACGAACGTGTCGTCACTCTCGACGCCGATAGATCCTGCGTTTTGAGCAATCAAATCGCGGATGGCTTTGGCACGGGAATCGGCATTGTGGAGGTGCAGCAGGACAAACACGGCCTGGAGCCAGCTTCCTTCGTTAATCAACTGGGAAGCGAATGAAAGGGTAGCGGCATCACCCTGGATATTCCCGTCAGGGCCAAAGGACAGGTCGGTGACAGAGGTTAAAGCTTGACCCAGTTGCCAAGAAAGCCGCCAATCAAGAGGTGACATTTGCGAGTTCTCGGGGCGAATAACAGATTCGAGACTGTCGCCAACACCTGCATAGAGTGTCAAAAGACCCCAAAGAAGGTCCTGGCGCTGAGCCCGGGCTTGGTCATCCCACAAAGGAGCGATAGCCTGTTTGATGAACCACGGCATAGGCAAGGGTTCGAGATTCTGAGTAATGTCGCCGTGAAACTTGCGAATGGCGACCATCAGATCGTCGTTGGGTGAGGTCGCATACCAGAGACGAAGGCCAAAAGCCTGCATCCAATCTAGGGAGAACTTGGTGGAAATGATAAAGGACTCGACACGATCCTGGGGAGGAACTCCCTTGACGCCTTCACAAACACAGACGTTGCCAGCAATCATCTCATACACAGCGCGGATAGGCTCGGAAAGCTCCGACAGCATCATGGCATCTCTCCATCCACTCAGCTGATCACGCATGTCGTTCTTGAGAGTCTCGTCAGTTCCAATCAAAGATACCAGAGTGGCAAGATGAAAGTTCTTGCCATCCAATAGGTGTTTGCAGGCTTCCTGTACACGATGTCCGGCAAGTGACGCAACGGCCTTCATCTCAGGGGATTTTGAGAAGGTGGCTTCGGTAGCGCAGGATGAAGCGACAAGGTCGGTCCAGAACGTGGAGAGCTTATCTTTCCGCACACGGGGAGACTCGTTCTCGATGGGATCAAAGAGGATGCTGGCGAGATCCCAAACCAGCTTCTCATGGGCGGCGCCAACATCTGACGTGTTCCGGTCCTGGAACATTGCCTTGAGCGATTTGATGTCAAGGGAGGCCTTGGGAACACCGTTCGAAACACTGACTTTGGTATTTCGCATGTGGTTTTCGAGAAGATGGGCGGCTCGATCGGTAGAGAGCCGGCCCAGACGGACTCCGGAGAGCTCCTCTGGGAGACGGCGCTTTTGAATTGAAAGAATGCTGCTATGATCCGTGGTGCTCGGCGGGGGGTTGTTTTGAGCGGGCCGAGAAGCCATTATCATGGTTCCATTGGGACCCCATCGTACTCGAGTTGTAGTGGGCACATCGGTAGGGGCTTGAGCAGTCTTCGGCTGACGATCATAGGGCCACTAGATTTGAGAGATTGACTATGATCAGCAAGGCGTCTTCAAGGGCACTTGAGAATGGAATGATGGGTGAGGAAAGGAAAGTAAGAGTGAATAGTAGGGCAACATATATTATATGGCTTTTATTAGAACCAAAAGATGTTGTGTTGTTTTTCTTCCACAATGGGGCATCTAGACAGCAACAGCACTACGCACCTGAACAAAGCCTCGAGGCTGGGGCTTAGCCTTGGGCTTTGACTTCTCAAACAGGGAGTTCATCAAATCGATCGTCGTAGCAAAGCCGCGACCTTCGCCAACAACTCCCAACGGCTCGTGTTCCTCCTCCTCAGGATCCACAACAGCAGGTTGCGCCGTCAGAGCCATGGGTATGGGTTCAATGTTGCCATCCCTGAACTGCACACGGTCACGTTTCACAGGACTGACGGTTTTCTGGAGCATGTCCATCCAATCGTCGCCATCTGCTACCTCAACCCGAACAGGTCCAACAGACATCTTGAGAGCACGCATGCGCGCCCGCAGAACACCTCCGCCGGGCGCCTCCTCGTCGTGGCTCATGTCTTCGTCCTCGCTCTGGTCGTCAAAACCTTCCTCCATGGCCTCCGAAGAGACCGACGAGTGGTCGTCATAGGGCTCCGCAGCATGATGCTTTCCGGCAGCGAGACCCGTCATGTCCTCACCGTCAGAAGCGGCATATTCATCGCCGAGATCACTATCCTCGACGGATAGCATGATCTGGTTCGACGTTGAACCTACGGAGCTAACCCCTAAAAAAGACTGCGGACCAGCAGCGTTGGAGTGTAGTCCGGTTGCGCTGCCGGCGGCAGCAGCAGAGTCAAACGTACCCGGAAGTGCCAGGCGCTTGTTGCGGAAATCAAACGTGTCATCGGGATCAGAGCCAAAAGAATCGCTGGAGGGACTGAACATGGAGCATTCCCCATCCAGGTTTGCGTCTGTCTGAACAGCAGCCAGCGGGGTTTGGGCAGTCTCTGGAATTTCTGTGACGTCTGCATCAGACTCATCATCGTCCAGGCCATAAGTCGTGAAATGTTCAACCGAGAAAACCCAGACACCAGATTCCGGGTCGTACTCCTCAAACTCAGTGTCGACAATGCGGCGAAGGCGGTCCACATGCTTGGCGATACGCTTTTGGTCACCCGAGTCTCTCTTGCCGCGAGGCCAAGACTGTTCAAGGGTGATGCGAGCTGGAACGTTTAGGCCACGGCCCATGGGGGGCTTTTTCTCTGCCACAGGATAGACAGTGGCAGATCGGGTCTCGAGAATCACAATGTTGTCTATGATCTCCTCAATGTCGATGTTGCTGAGATCAACTGGAACCTTGAACTGGACTTGGCCAACATTTTGACGGCCGACGGTGAAGTCAACGACACTCTGGCGTTGAAGGCGGTTCATATCGGAAAGTTCCTTCATGGATGGCGACATCCAGTATTGGCCTGGAAGACTGTCCTTACTAGTACCGGGGGCGGACACAGGTGAGCCGATTTCCTCTTCGTGAACAATCGCGAGTTCGTTGCCGTTGACAGCGTCGTGAAGCGAGGGCATGCTGACACTAGTTTTGATCCCCCGCTCACTGCCGGCCAGGGCGGAAACGCGCGACTTGGGTGCTGAGGACGAAGACTCTTCTTTGTCACTTCCACCGTTCGTCTCGAAGGACACTCGCTTGCTAAGCTTTCGTGTACTAGCCGTGACGGGCGCTACATTGGATGATGATTCAATGAGAGGCTTTTCCTTGGAAGGGGTTGAAAACAGGTCGCTGCGAACATCACGGTTGATGATCAACTTTTTGTTTCCGCCATTGAGATTTCCACTGCTACCATAGTAGCGGGAGGTGGTACTCGAGGAAAAGGCACCCGGCGTAAGGATGCTGTTGTTGGTAAGACCAGTGCCTGAACCACTGGATCCATCCTCACCTCCGTAGGTTCGGCGCAGGCTGTTCGTCGAAACACTTCTGCTCAGGCCACGTGACAAACTCGTCGCTAGTAAGCTACGGCCTAGGCCACTTGGTGTGCCCGAAATGCTGGCAGGGCTGCTCGGAGTTCCGTAGGTGCTGTACGAGAAACCAAAACCGCGCTTCTGTGGGGTTGCGTAGCGTGAGCTTGAGGCCGGGTTCAACTTGTACATGGGAAGCACATTGCTCTTCTTGGCTTTGCCCTTGTTCGACAGCGGAGTTGCCAGGGGGCCGGGATTCGACACCTCTCCGCTAGAAAGGCCAGCAAACAAAGAAGCGTTACCGTAAGCTGAGACATCGTTGATGCTGGCGTTCAGGCCTTGGCCACCTGCGCCCGCATTTTGATTGCCAGCCATGTTGCTCTGTCCAAGAAGAGAGGAACCGGCTTGTGCGCCTCCGAATAGTGAGTTACCAGCCTGGTTGTTCTGCATTCCGAAGCCGCCAGTTCCAGCCGCTTGTGATTGGCCAAATAGAGAAGGCTTTTGCTGATTCTGGCCAGCTCCGCCGAACATGCCTCCAGGTGCAGCTTGCGTGGCAGTGTTTGTCACACCAGCGTTACCAAAGACACCGCCACCGACAGCCGGAGTAGCAGATGGATTGTTACCGAAAAGACCACCAGGTGCAGCAGGCTTGGCGGCACCGAAAAGACCGCCACCAGCTGCGCCAGAGTTGGCGTTGTTCATTGCACCAAAGGCATTGGTGTTGGTAGCACCGGCATTGCTGTTACCGAATAGACCTCCACCGGCTGCAGGAGTTGTCGTTTGGGCGGCACCGAACAAACCACTAGGCTTCGCAGCATTGTTGTTGCCAAAGAGACCGCCACCGGCATTGGTGGCAGTGTTTGCAGCACCGAAAGCGTTCGTGGGCGCGGCAGGAGTGGCGTTGTTGTTTCCAAAAAGACCACCACCAGTGTTGGCAGCAGGGGCCGCGGTATTGCCAAACAAACCACCGCCGACAGTATTGGTATTAGTTTGACCAAAGCCTCCAGTGGCAGCAGTGTTGGTTTGGCCAAAGGCACCAGGGGCGGCCCCAGCAGCATTGTTGGAGCCAAAAGCCCCACCAAATGCATTAGTTGCAGGCTTAGCAGCATTGTTACCGAATAAACCGCCGCCAGTGGTGGCAGTGTTGTTGGCCTGTCCGAATGCGCCCGCGGTGTTGGCTCCAAAGGCGCCACCGGTAGTAGTGGAACTAGCAGCGTTGTTGTTTCCGAAAAGTCCTCCGCCAGCGGTGTTGTTGGTGGTAGAGGCACCACCAAACAAGCCACCGCCAGTAGCAGCAGGCTTTGCGCCAAACATACCACCGCTGGTGCTGCCAAACGCAGAAGTTGTGTTGTTGTTGGTATTTGCGCCGAAGCCAGTAGTGTTAGTAGCCGGTGTGTTGTTGTTGGCACCAAAAAGACCGCCGCCACCGCCGGAGATGCTAGATCCAAAGGCTGATGGCTGTGTCTGGTTCGTGGTGTTGTTGTTTGCACCAAAGCCTGATGTAGTACCGCTGCCGAAAGCATTCACACCGAAAGCACCTCCACCAGAAGCATTGCCAAAACGACGGCCTTGAGCATAGTCTACAAGACGCAGCTCATCCGCAGACCACTTCTTGTAGGCATCCTGAAACAGAAGGTTCTGGAACGAGTTGATAGTCGACGAAGTTCCCTCCTTTTCTTGATACGCCTGGAAGGGTATTGTGTTGGTTCCTGGTGGGTCGCCCGCATTTCCAATACCAGGGTTGTTCACAGCGCCGAATCCACCTGGTGTAGCAGTGCTGTTGCTGCCACCAAATAGGCCACCGCCGGTAGAAGTTGAGCCAAAGCCGGTACCAGTGGTAGCGGGCTTGCTGGCACCGAACAAGCTGTTGCCCGAGGTCGAGCCAAAGCCAGAAGCCGCGGTGTTGGTTGTATTATTGCTGCCAAAGGCGCCGAATGTGCTGCCAGTAGCGGCATTAGTGTTTGAAGAGCCGAAAAGGCCGCCACTAGCCGGTGTTCCAAAGGTAGATTTGTTGGCACCGAAAGCACTGGTCGTGTTCGTGGATCCAAAGCCGCCTGTTCGATAAAAAGTCAGTCCCAATGGTCAATGCACGTCACAAGAATTGCCTCGACTGTTCTACCCGACTCATCAGGCGTGTTCCAAGCCTGGCATTGGGGTTGGTAATGGTACTTAAGAGAGCACGCTGCTCTTCCAAAGGCCACCAATGCGCAATGAATCCACACCAGAGATGAGCGAGCCTCTCTGTAGAACCACATCAACCATCACAGGCTATGACCTACCAGGAGTTGAGGTGTTGTTGTTGGCTGTATTGGCGCCGAACCCAAAGCCACCAGAGCTCTGGTTGGTAGTGTTGTTTGACTGGCCGAAGCCGCCAAAGCCACCGAATGACATCGCGGCCGTGGATAGCTGTCGAGCCGATAATGAAGCTAGTGTCAAGGTTGGTCGGCAGGGCCGTGGGATGAAGAATCAAAAGTGCGGACGGAAAAGTTTCTATGACACGCGCGATGCGATTTTGTCCTCGAGGATGTTGGGTCGATATTGCGATAGAATTAGTTATCGCAGTAGTCGTTGGAATTGCAGAAAGGAAATAAAAAAGCCTTGTCGCGCGCTAGAAGACCATTGCAGGGTTAGAATTTGTCGTGTCGGACGCAGGTTGCTGTGCGAACATAAATAAAGAAAAGGAGGAGAAAAAAAAAGGTGTTGTTTAGATGATGTGCTGCTAAAGAACAACCTTATCAAAAGTAAAGAGAAAGAAAGTGACGAACCTAATCGGGTGGAAATGATAAACAAGAGAGCCCTTCAGTGGTGGACTAAAGAAGGGAAAAAAAAAAGCACAAGCACGGGATGGATAACGAACGCGACAGACGAGGCTGAGAATTAGAAGGAAATCGTGGTATGGAGCAAGGAGCAAGGGAACAGAAAAATAAGAAAATGGCAACAAAACACAGCGCGTAAAATCGGTTGCCGTGCGAAAAGAGACTTGAAAGGAGAAGGAATTCCTGTACAAAAAACAAAGATATATGGAATGGCTTTTTAGGACCACAGGACGAGTAGAAGATGAACCGCCTACTGTTTTGTTGTGTCTTGTGGTTGAAACTTTACCAGCAAAACTTAGAGAAGAAAAAAATCGTAAAGGATTTTCAGACAAGGCTACAGCTTGCATAGGCTGAGCACAGTTAAGCTTGTACGCCTGACGACGAGTTCGCGTATGTGATTGGCCAAAGCTTAGCTCTTCACCAGCTGCGCAACACGCAAATTTCGTGCAAAGTTATTGACATATTAACCCTAACAACCGAGATCTCTACTTTGATTCAGGCGATCAAATGATAATAACCCGAGATGGGATGCTGTTCACATGATCTATTTGTCAATGTATGTTTCAAGACGACTAGAGACACACCAGATGCAAAAAGAAACCTCCCGTTAGTGATCTAGGCTTAATTTGAAGTCTTGTACTTCAAGTTGTCCGCCAAAAAAAAGCACACATGTAAGTCTCCGATACGGGGAATCGAACCCCGGCCTTCTCGGTGAGAGCGAGATATCCTAGCCCCTAGACCATATCGGACTAATACTTGTATTGTTGTCGTGGTCTCGTTCTACTGACCTCCAAATTACTGGGACAAGAAACGGAAAATGAAGAACAAGTTCGTATATGTCCGGGCGACTGATACAATTAAGTAGACATTCTCCAATAACGATCTTCTTGTAAAGTAGTAAGAAAAGAAGTCACAGTCAAATAAAACTGCACCTTAAAGAGGGCGTTTCCTTGTATGTCGATGCATCGCTATCATGATGTCTCCTGCTTTGACCTGCCGCTTCTAGGGTTCGGGTTAAGAGGAGTAACCTCTTCCAACGTCTCCTCCTTCCCCTGCTGATAGACATCAAAGCTTCAAAGTCTTTTTCACCATCTAGACTTCTCGACTTCCCAACCCCAAAAAGTCATCGCATTGTGTCCTTGTCACAAACCCTGATTCTTTCGCCCTCCTATCCTCTTAACCAACCCGCCCTTCCTTTAACCCGCTCATAACTATTCTCTCTCAACTGTCGGCATATTGACGCTGCCGTGTGACTTATTTGTCTCCCCGCGAACCCATTGACTTTGACGCACCATTCAAAGACGTGACGTGACAATACAATCATTGGGCGTCCTGCTTTTGCTACCTATCAGCTTTTTATTTGTTCGAGTCTGAATGAAATTGGATGGTCTCGAGGCTGAGATCCTAGACATACTTCTACAAAATCGAACACACCTACTATACTTGGTCTCTCTCCTCCCTCTCCTCCAATCCCTCGCAATACCATCACTACAAAACTCGGTACACCTCGACACAGTCCCGCATCTATCAGCGACGCATAAATAATGGCTCCCATATTGACGAATAGACAGGCTGAAGAGCTGTATGTTGATTTTAAACTCACCAGCAGTATCATTTGTACACTAGCTAACCAAGGCTCTCCCCCCCTCTTTCCACAGACACAAATCTATCATTGCCTACGTGGCCGCCAACAACTTACCAAATGCTGCGACAGCCTTGCGCGAAGATTTGAACTTGAGCGAAGATGCGTTTGACGCCGACACAGCCAAAAAGTACGAGACGCTCCTCGAAAAGAAATGGACTAGTGTCGTGCGACTGCAGAAAAAGGTAATGCGCACAGCAACCTCATTGGACATGTCCTAGAAGCCACTATGGCCATGACTGTTTCCTACTCTGCTAATCATTCTTCTACTCTTCCTCCTACCCTAGATAATGGAGCTCGAAACCCGTTGCGCCTCATTGCAATCTGAACTCGACAGTGTTTCGCCTGCCTTCATGCCTAAACGCAGCCAAGATCCATCTTCCTGGCTACCCCGATCACCGTCCCGCCACTCCCTCGAATCTCATCGCGATACCGTCAACTCTGTGGCATTCCATCCTGTATTTTCGTCTCTGGCTTCTGCATCGGAAGATTGCACCATAAAAATCTGGGACTGGGAATTTGGCGAACTGGAACGAACCATAAAGGCCCATACACAGGCTGTGCGAGACGTTGACTTTGGCGGCCCCCGTGGAAACGTGCTTCTAGCATCATGCAGCACTGATCTTACCATCAAACTGTGGGATCCCTCGGACGACTACAAAAACACCCGGACACTCAAGGGCCATGATCACAGCATCAGCACCGTGCGTTTCATCCCCGGCGGCAATCTCCTCGTCAGTGCTAGCGGTGACCAGACCCTGCGCATATGGGATACCTCTACCGGATACTGCCTCAAGACACTACAGGGCCATGCTGGCTGGGTGCGGGATGTGTGTCCGGCCATTGATGGCCGTTTTCTGCTGTCCACGGGTAACGACCGCACAGTGCGACTGTGGGATGTATCAACCCCCAATCCCAAAAACACTCTTACTCTGACAGGTCATGAAAACGTAATCTCATGCTGCGCGTTGGCACCGCCGTCGTCATATCAGTACTTGGCTACCTGGGCTGGTCTTAAATCACCACCACCAGTTACCAGCACGGCAGAATTCATGGCTTCGGGATCGCGCGACAAGACAATCAAGCTGTGGGACTCGCGTGGTTCATGCCTCGGGACGCTAGTCGGTCATGACAATTGGATTAGCGCCATTGTTTTCCACCCTGGCGGCAAATATCTGCTATCAGTGTCCGACGACAAGACTTTGCGTTGTTGGGATCTCAGCCAGGAGGGAAAGTGTGTCAAGGTGCTCAGCGACACCCACCAGCAATTCATCACTTCACTGCGGTGGGCGTCGGCGCCGGCACCATCCGATGCAGCAAATGGTACGGGCGAGAGCGGGTCCAAGACAGAGGCAACGAATGGCTCGAGCTCGCAAATCCGGTGCGTCATTGCAACGGCCAGTATGGATACCACAGTGAGGATATTTGCAAATTAAGGACCACGGCGTTAGAGAGACGAATGACAAGTGCATCGGGTATAGAATTGATTAAAATGACAGCGGTGTATTCTTATTCATGCTGATTGATGCTCTGTGTTGCTTGCTTGAGTTGTATGTTTATAGCATAGCATGTATTAAGGAGCCTAGAGCCCACTCACCACACGCGGGAATCACTCATCTCCTACGCAATTGACCACCATGTCACCGGGCCGTGTCAAGCAACCAATCCTGGGATTGTTGAGTATGTGTGAAGCTCGGGTCAGACTCGTTCGATGGCACGTGATACTGCTGCCGGGCCGGCAGTGTGGGGCCGATCGGCGTAGCCATGTGCAGACTGACTTAACATGGTAGATATGTATTTACAAGAGAACCCACAACAAATAAGATGAATGCAAAGACAAACGTGCCGTGGTAACTTTTAATCTGATTGCTATCTTTATGATTGGCTAGCTCTTGTTTGCAAACTCTTGCGATGGAAACCCAGGCGGCCGGCCGGCCTCCTCACAGTCATATCTGAGGGGCTGAGGACGGCGGACATTAAAAGGCGCCAGTCCTTTTGTCAGGATATCTTCAAGTTTTTCATTACTTCCTTTGTGATACTGGACAAGCTACAACTCGCCAATCTTCTTCAGCTACTTCAGATTGACACTACCACACACTTGTCACTGGCTTTGGGAGTAGCCTCACTCGACCCCGACTTTGTACCCGGTCCTTCACGCACTCTGCTCTAGCTTATCGCCTTGTTTTCGTAATGCCAGGTCCTATCTTTAGTCTCGCTCGCTCCCCCCAGCTCTCACATACCGAAGATTCCACCCGCGTCTTTCTTCTCTGGGCTGCTGAACGCGACCCAGCCCTCGCCCTCCTCCTGGCTGCCCAGACCCCCGAAACATTGCAGCACTATACACCGGCACTAAGCCGTGTCTTAGCGGGGTACCAGCTCAAGTTTTCCTCCGCCGCTTATTTGTGCTCGCCCAACTCGGAGGCCCGTCTTGTGCATATCCTTGACCGTCTGAAACTGCGCCTGAAGCTCACCCTGGGCCGGAACAGAAAGAGTGTCAGTGGCAAAAGCAGGAGAAGAAGCATTGTTCCGTACGCTGACAAATACACCCTCGGGTACGAGGAGAGCGTTGCCGACGTTGTGCTAAGACTCCGACAGTAAATATGCAGCCACTACCTTCATCGGCATCAGGCCATGTCCCAGGCCAACGTCATGGCCGCAGTCGTGGCCGCAGTCATAATCGAAACCGCAGTCGCACTGACTCGCACAGGCGGTCAGCAGCAGCACTCCCAGGAAAGACGGGTCCTCCCGACCCGACCGTGACGACTAGCCTGCCACGAAGACCACGCAGAAAACGAACACGCACTGGTCCAAGTGCACAGAACGCCAGCTTCAAAGAGAATACTACAGTACTGTCAGAGCAGGAGAAAAAGAAGGAACACGAGCAGGTCAATCTGGCATCTGAAGATAGTCTGTTCAGCGATGACTTGCCGGACGGGTTCCCAATGGACCATGATCGGCAAGTGACATACTGGAGTTCAGATAATGAGTATGGAGATGTGACTATCATGGAAGACACGAAGGGAGGAGAGGTGGCCGTTAATGTGTCCGCTGGAGATGCAAGACAAGAGAAGAACACCGACCAGCAAACCCAGGACGAGGACGCAGCTGAAGTTCTGCCGTTCGATGGCTTTACCCAGCTTTCACATTTTGACCAAGACATGTCCAAAGCCTCCGGAAGCCATGAATTGGTCATCGACGAGCTACTTCCGCCCCCGGATATCCGGGACCGTCGAGATGAGTACAGCCAGTCGACAACACCAACCCCGTCTAGCGACAACACACGCCCCAACTCGCCAACAATCCCTCCGCAGTTGGAAGGAGACTCGCCCAGCACGCGCGAATCCCCTACACAAATCTCCACGCCGAAGCCACCGGATTACTTCGACAGGGAAGAAGAGGAAGAAGAGGAGAACAGGATCCTGAAGGCGTGCATTGAGAGCGATACGTATTGGGCCATGGGCAGCCAGGGCGAGGGCATACTGCGGGATGCTGGCGTTGAGTTAGATCCGGACAGACCGCGTTTTGGTATTAGTGTCGATGGGTTTTCATCGTCGATTGATTGGGGAGGACCTTCAGTCGGACTAGGTAAAAGCTTTCGTGAGGTACGAGAGGATGGTGGAAGGCCGCACGCGATACCAAGACAGGGAGGAAGCCATGAGCACCCCGAACGGCGCCCGGAACCGACAGACAGCTCCTCTATCCACCAGCAACAAGGAGCCAAAAAGGAGGGAGTCGCGGAAGTGCCGCACAAGCAGCCCCTGGCGAGTTCAAAGGAAAAGACAAGCAGGAAGCGGGAGCTGGAGGAAATGGAAATAAGGAGGATGGAGATGCGACAGGCGTACTTGCATGGGCTTTCTGAAGACGGGTCGTTTGGGTTCTCGGCGCGGGAATGGGAGCGGCGACGACAATAGAAGGTTGCGTGGATGAGTTTTGAGACTGCTTTTCGGGTATTTCTTCCATATGTCTCTAGTGGTTTTGAGTATGAATTAAAGGTTATTATCTCATCGTTTAATAGGCGGTTGTTTGCACAGCAGGCTGTTGACCTGGATCTTGAAGTCGTGGGTTTTGGTTGTAGTTTTCCAGAAACGCCCATCTTCAGTCCATTGTCGAATTCCATAGATATAGCCACGTCTCACGCTATGCCTCTTCTTCCGCCTTCGCCTTCTCCTCCATTTCCGCTTCGCGCGCTGCCTTCTTCTCCAGCAGCTTGCTCAACTTCTTTGCCCCGTTGAACACACCGTTCGTACCCACTCCGCAGGCCGCACATGTCGGGTCCTTGCGATACCGCTTGAGCGCACAAGCCTCGCAGAAATAATGCCCACAGCGGGTGACAATGGGTGATTTGTAATCGTCCTTGCAGATGATGCACTTGAACGGAATCTTCTCCAACAACGCGGCCTCCGCGGCATCAATCTCCGTACCGCCTCCTCCACCAGATTCGGCTGTCCGCTCGGCCACATTCGCCACCACCGTGCCGGCCATGTTCTTTTTGCCCTTGCTGACATTCTCCCAGGCCCGGTCTAGCTGCCAGCCCTGCATGACCTGTTCACGCGAATGCAGGAACTTGCAGTTGTCGCCAAAGCCGCAAAAGCCCGTCTGCTTGTAGTCTTTGCACACATCAGGCGCATAGTCGGTAACAGTGATGGTACGGATATTGGCGGCTGCTTTCATTGGGCCGTACGTGCGGTTCGGCGCATTCGGGTTCTTTTCGAAGAACTTGGTTTGGTTGGCGAGACCTCTGTATGTGCCGTCCGGTTCTGGCGCTGCGCCTACCGAAGTCTGGGCCGTAGACTGGCCGGAGCCAGAACTTTTCTTGATGACCACTGTGGCCTCTACGGGCTCGTCAAACCAGTCTCTCTGTTTTGTTGCGTCGTTCACATCGGTGATCGCCACATTGCGATCTGCTGCGAAAACGGTCGCGTTTAGATCGGATGTCCCTGATGCTGCAGCTCCTATCGATTTCGAGCCAGCTGTAGTCGAAGAAGCTGTCACTACTGCTGTCGCGGTTTTCTTGCGGCGCTTAACGCGCTGGCCTGTCCTTTCGTCATCGGTCGATTCAAAGCCTGAGTCGGAGTCGGAGTCAGATGCGGGCGGTGGTGTTGCGGGTCGCTTGCGTAGATTTTTTCCCTTCGGGCCGCGCTTTTTAAAAAGGGCAATGGGGGCGTTTGCTTCTGTACTTTCTGGTGCGTCCATTTTCGTGTGTCTCGCTGTATGGTGTTATGTGGAAGAGAGGTCAAATAGAAGTCCTGCGTCGGGAAGGCAAGGCTGTTGATCGCATAAAAGTCCTTATCTTATCTTAACCATGGATTAATCAGCCTCGAGGTAAGCTCTCATATGACTAACCCTAAGTCACTATGGTTACCTAAGTACGTCACGACGACACACCGGAAGCTTTCTTGACATCTTGTCGCATATTAACACGTCAACTTAATAATACCATCTTGGTTCGCATGCCTCGGTTATCATTGCATGTGAAAGGGTCAGGATTATTTGTGAAGCAAAAAGCAGCTGTTTTAGGCTGCATCGCATGTATGTTTGTGTAACTCAAGACCCGGCAGGATTTAGTTTCAAGGTCTGGATATGTTTGTTTGTGAAACATGGTAGATTGTTGAATTTACACCCTTTTCCTTCCAATTAACCTTCCCTCACATAGGAAACTTCTTCATACCCATCAACCCGAATTTCTCTCCAACTGCGATCACACACCATCTTGATTTCGCCAAAATAGTTGACAGTGCCCCTCTGCACAAATCCCAACTGTGCAAAAAGCTTGCGGCTGCGCTCATTGGTCTCCTTGATGCGCGCCTCCAGTGCCATGATTTTCCCCTCACCACCTCCGGAAGCCTCTGCTATGATACGCGCCTCATTTTGGGCAATGTACTGTAGCATTGCCTGCACAGCATTGGTACCATTTCCCTTGCCTTGTTGGGCAACTGTAGCCACCATGACATCAATTTCACCAGTATACAGTCTCTCCTCGTCGGGCACGCTGTGTGAGTGGCATCCACTGCCACCGCCAGTGCAGCAGGACCCAGATCCAGGCACAGTAGCGCCCTCATCGTCTGAGTCCGATAGAACAACTTCAGTTAGGAAGAGATTGATGTCGCCGAGCATGTTGGGCTCGGCGTCGGCGGTTCCAGAGACAATCTTTGATAGGACAGTGGGGTTTGAAGAGGAATCGGGAGCTACTGGCTGGCACAGAATGAAAGTCAGTTTATCGGGGCTGGTGCGCCACGACTTTTGATTCTCTAGTTCCTCATCGAGAGACAGGGGTTCTGACGCCGTGGCTTCTTGGATTGTCTAGACAGGGAGGATTAGCAGTGATAGTAAAGGCAGTTTGATATTGAGACAAAGTATGAAACTGAAGTGGGCTTACGGGGTCCTTCATCCACTGGTGGTACAGCGGAACATGGCGGGCTTCATAGGGAACCAGCAGGACATTGGGTGTGGAAACGGCTGTATTTACCACGAGTTAGCAAATAGTGGCTGTTTCTTTGGCGAGGGTGGATAAGCGACAAACTAATATGCTCGTTCACTTTCATGATGGCTCAGATGTTGAAAGACAGCGGAACTAAAAAGTTGAAACTGAGTTTAAGGTTGATGTCACTTATGTGTGTGAATGTTGTTGTAGACGGGGGTGACACAAAAGAACTTTGCGGGGCAAAGAGAAGAGTGATAGATTTTGACAGACCCTAAAATGGCGATTGGCTATCATCTAACCCTACCCTTACTGATAACACGATACGGTCGAACTTCAATGCCCATGATCGTGTGGTTTACACCTGTTTCCATGGCTTGATGGCAACAACCAACCAATGCGTGACTTGGTAATCATGTCCGAGGCAAGCCCAGCCGCCTGTTTCGTATCTACGCCAGTGAAGACGGGGGACGGGGAAGCCCTTTTCTTTTTAATGCTTATCTCTTAAAGTAATATCCACTGGTGATAAGATCTACAAAAGTGGCATGCAGAATGCAGGGGCGCGCCGATGAACGAAGACGAAAAGAAAAGACGAGAAGACGAAAAGACGAGGAAAAAAAAGGAGGAGTTGGAAGAAAAGAAGCCAGAGGCTGACATGGGAGAAATTCAGAATCCAGGGTGCACACGAATGGCTTTAAACAGAGAGAGGCCAGCAAGAAGACAAATGTCAGACCAAGATGCAGATTCGAATATGCCGTCTGTGAAGATGGATGTCGATTTCACTTGGGAGAGTATGGCAGGGGAGGGGGCCTACTTCTCTCGGATGATATGTGGCTAGTAATTAGTGAGAAATTCACAACACCAAAAGGCAAGATGGCCGAGCGGTCTAAGGCGCTGTGTTCAGGCTCCTCTTTTCTGAAGACCTTCGCAGTGGAGCAATCCGCGCGAGTTCGAATCTCGTTCTTGTCAACATTTCCTTTTTTGGTCAAAGTGGGGCGCATGTAAATATTTATTTAGTACAAGATCTTTCCATGATATGATCTTGCTAACTTGGCTGCCACTGTATGTATATCTTTCTTGTTATGCAATTCATTTTGGGATTACCCCTAAATTTTTGCACAAGCAGAGAGAGACGGAAGAACGACCGGAGAGAGAGAGTCACCCGAGAAGGAATTTCAAAGCAGGCAGAGAGCGGGGGAAACGATAGAGAGACAGAAAGAAAGTGCGAAACAACCGCTGCTCCCTCCCACGACACCTCAGCCCACGATCTTGATTTCTACAGGCTGACGCAGACAGCAAAGGATCAGTGTGCTTTCTTTTTGGTGTTCCAGCTTTTTCCGCTTTTCCTTATTCTTGGCCCTATATTGGCCTCCAATTCGCTTACTTCACAGAAGGGTTCTATAGGATTTCCAAGGCGTTGTTCCCCGGAGGCTCTCGTTACAAGTGGTGCAGGAGAGAGGAGCCCTGAGGAAGACATATGGGGGGGGGGTTCAGAGAGGGGCGGGGGAGCAGGAAGATGAGGAGATGGGGCAGAAAAAATGACAGAAAGGAGGACACTGAGAAAAAAAGAAACAAAAAACTTAAAGAAAAAAAAGAATAGAGAAAAAAAAAAAGCCCTGGCCAAGCTTCAAGGATGAAGCTTCTAGCCCGACAAAAAAAAAGAAACCAAATCTCAATGCATGCCTGCAATTGGGCAGCATCCGGAAAACTGGAAAAACTTGCCGGGTCCCTTCCCCAGCCTTCAGGGGATGCCAGGGGGTTAGACGCCTGGAGCCGCCCCCCTTCCAGGCCTCTAATTGTAGTTTCAGTTAGTCGAGAAGCCCTGAAAGCAGGATGCTGTGCAGCCTGGGCGGACCTGGCAGGGCTAGCACAAAGGCCTGTAGTACCCCTGTAGGCCTCTGTGGGCCTCTGTAAAGAGTATTTTGTGCAAAAGAAAAAAGAAGAATATACTGAATGAGATTATTGATATTAAAAAAAGAAGAAGAATAGGCGTCTCCACTTAATCTCATGTAAGTACTCTTGTACAGATTAGGACTTAAGTAACTAAGTACCCAAGTAGCCAAGTATAAATAAGTACTTGGAACAAAACACAACACAACACGGCCGGCTTACACGCAAGGGGCGGCTGCTGAGCTGTGAATGTGACGGTGATGTAAGAGGCAGAAACACAAAGAAGCAACGCGCACCCCGCAAGAAAGACACAAAGAAGAAAAGAAGCGTGACAAAGAAAAACATACATGTAAAAGGGAACAAAAAAGTAAACACGCACCACTGGAAAAAATGGGCACCCGGAATACTGGAGGAGAAAAAAGGCCCCCCAGACGGAATGCAGATCAGTTCCCAAGCAGTGAAATTGCACCTCTCGTTGCTGTGCTCTCGCTCTCTTGTTGCCTGTATAACTGCGCTGCATCTCAGCCAGCCATTATAAGAAGGCGCCGGCCTCGCCTCTCCTCACCCAGCGCACATGTGTGGAATGTAGAAAAGGGCGGCTGCAGACTTCCCTTCCTCCTTTCCTGCTGTGTTTTTTTTTCTTATATTTCTTCTTGTCACTCTACTCGAGACAAAAGCGTGTGTTGTGTGTCTATAGTCTTTGGAGTCTTCTGGTCACTTGTTCGTTTTTGACTTTTGGCTGTTGTCACTGTTCTTTCCCTCCGTCATTGACTCATCTGCCATCTTGCTGGCTCACATATCCCATCAAAATGGTACGTACTACTTGGCTCACTTGTATTCTGTGATCCCTCTATGATCCCTCCCATAACACACCCACTGACATGACACCCTCGACAGAACCAAATCTTGCCCGTGACCTGCGGCCAGTCCAACTGCCGCTTCCGTGCCATCATTGAAACAGAAGACTCATCGCACCGCTACTGCATTGCCCATCTGCGTGCCCAAGTTGGAGATGTGCGTGGCGAGCTGCTGCATCGCCGGTCCTATGCCCCTCGCTTCCACGTTCCGACCTCTGCCAACCTGAGCTACCGATCCAGCCATCATAACTACCAAAAACACCACAGCGCTAGTTCCAACACGTCTTGCAAACAGTCACAAATCACCACCAGTGTCGATATCGAACGGGACTTGTTGCTTGTCACCGAGTGTCTGCGTAGGGGAATGCGGCGCATAGCACCTGCCACAGACACCCCCAAACCCGTCGTCTATCAGCCGGAGCCCGAGCAGCAGCCCCTCCAATTCCTCAATCTGGACTCCGACTCCGAGTCTGAATACGAAGACGAGCCCGAAGAGGTCTTTGAGCGGCCTGTACCTCAGCAACAAGGCAGCCTGTACCCTCATCGTGAACTATCCGGAGACCGCCTCGAGACTGCATCATGGAGCTCGCACAGCACAGTCGAAATGTCCTCTCCCCCACCCAGAACCTACCTTACATTGTGGGAGGTAGTTGTAGACTCTACCATGAGACTGTGGGATCAACCGGACAACCTCGGCTTTGACACCGAGTCCACTCTTGACAACATCCCAGACTCCAACTTCAAGCCGTCAAGAGCTCCGGATCATGTACCGGTTCCTATAATCTCACAGTACGACCCCGAAGACGACGAAATTGCGCTCATCAAGGAGTACCAGGGCTCGTCTCGACGCGCCGACAGTGCTTGCATCATGCCACCAACTCCCATCCATGCCACTCACCCCGTGCTGGAGGTCACACCGCCGCCACCGGCCGCCAGTGTTTACATCAATGGTCGCACATGGTGGGCACTTTACGGCTCTGTACCCTCATTTCGCGAAAGTCCTGTTTTCCACCGAGCCGCTCGCGATGCGGATCTCGACATTGCATCCGCTGTTGCCACAGCACGGCGCTGGGGTCTAGTTGTGCGGCCCAGCGCCCCTGCGGCCTCCATGTCCCCTTACAGCAGCCCTATGTCCAGCCCCCGATCCAGCTTTAGCCACAGCCTGAGCCGCCCACGCACTCCCCGTGACCAGCGCCCCGATGAAAGCAATCCATTCCGCGACATCCTTGCCGACGAGGACCTGGATATCTTTGGCCTATCAGATGTACTGAGGCTTGTCAACTGCGGCATTCCGACGCTGGTGCTGCCGCCGGGTGGCGCATTCCCAGAAGCCACCCTTCGTGGCATGGAACAGGTGGCCATGGCCGACGAGGTTGCTTCCTACATGACTGTGCACGGCAGTGGCACGGGCATGGCTTCTCCGACATCGCCGTCGGGCGGCTCAAGCAAACTAGGCCGGTACTTTTTGGCTGCCACGCCGAGCCCGCTGGTGCCTGCACCGCAGCGAGCTCCGCGGTCTCGTGGTGAAAACCGCCGACGCTCAGAAGCAGACGGGGCGGCACCCGAGGTCAACCCTTTGAGGTTAAATCCCGTCTGGAAGGACGACGGCTCGCCTGGTGAGCCGTCTCTACCCGAGATGTTCATTGACCAGCGCAATCTAACGGAGGCGCCCGTGGTGAACTGGGTGTCAGCGGGTGTTATTGCGCCTGAAAATATGTTTTGAATACTTTGCTGCCCTTTTCTTGTCCGTCCTTTTCTTTGTCTCATTCTCTTTAGATTATCTTGGCCACTCCGTCCTCTCTCTCTTTATCTCCCAGATTGTCTTCCTTACAACTACGCAAAACTTAGCCATCGCTGCTTGACATTCCCACCCAGTCTTGTTTCTTTGTTCCTATACTTTTCTTTTTCTTTTGTCTGGCTGCAACTTGTCTTGTAGTCTATCAAATACACAATACAACGTAAAATAAAATGAGGCCTATCTTACTCTGCACACACAACTCGTCCCACTGTCACACTAGCACTAACACGAAGCCTTCCATTGGCCTTTGCCCGTGTTTCCAAGATCCTCTTTTTCTTTCCATACAAGGGAGGACAAGATCGACGCCAAGTGTAGGCCAAAATTCTTCTCTCGTGCCGGAAGTAGAGATGCTCGAGTTCACGCCTGTCACCGCATTGAAGTCGGGGTTCTCCCTGGCCATAGTAACCCTAAATCGGGTCTTCGAGTCCTCGAGTCCTTATTTCAGGAGCTTTGTTCCGCGGCATTATCGACAAGCGGTTCTTATCGGTTATCTTATCGATATGCGAAATCCTAGAGAAGTGGACATGTCGCCTCTGTTGATACTATCCTTCCCTACCATGGCACACGCCATCCATCAATTATTCCCTTCCAGATAGCCTCCCCCGCATGCTCGAATTTTGATGTTCGTTGAGGATAGCCCCTACCCCTCCGATGGTCACCGCTGAATCACAGCAAGCGTGTGAAAGTGTGCTTGGTGTACATGCAGCGAGATATGAACTGCCAGCCACACGACACTGGCATGGAATCACCACCATACCATGTTCATGTCCATGTTGATGACATGGCAAAACAACAGTCGCATAGAAGAATAGGGGTCGTCAGCTTCCGGTTCGGCGACTCTGGTACAGACAGGGACATGCTGCAGTCGGTGCATGTAGAGCCCTTTTTACGGCCAATATGGATTTACCACACGTGTACACAGTTACGACACTTGTACATGCAGTGCCACGAACAAAATCAGAACGATCGACGATGCACTTCCGTCAAGTCCATTGCAATAAGCAGCACGGGTCGGCCGGCTGCTGCGGACGGGGGGTGAGGGAAGGGGTGAGGGAAGGGGTGAGGGAGACGGAGGAGGAGGGACTAACAGGGGGAGAGACTCCTGCTCCATCGTCAAGTCACGTGAATGGAAACAAGCCACCCGCACTGCTCTCTTTATGGCTTAGATTGGGGGTCTTCAATCGAAACGGACAGGAGGGGGCATTGGTCTTTGCCCGCCCCCTAATTCTTTCATTTGCGGGGAGAGCTAGCACAGAGGGAAATGCGGAGAGGGTTGAGATAACAGAAATATATTGTAACGTAAAAGAAATCTAGATGTCGAAGCAGTATAGTTGCTTGAGCCAAGAGCCCGGAGGAGCCTGGAGCTAGACCCGGAATGTATATCTGAGCCCCCATTCGCTAGGATGGACATCATGCGGAAGTTGTGGGTTTGCACTGCGAACAGGCGGTCTTATGAACCTGGAGCGCCTTGTGGAATGGAAGAAAGATAGATACATGTGTTGTATGTGCATACATAGATAGATACGCAAGGACATAGATCAAGGGCCCTCTGGCCTGTCTCCTGTCTCGATACAGACAAGTCATGGGGGGGTTGGACTGACTAATCCAAATTGAGCGCACCAAAAAGGAAAGACTTGCTTATACACGGGACAATCACAGCAGCACCTATCAGCCTAATCCAGGAGGTTGTGCCTGCGTGTTAATGTGTTATGATAGGTATTTTGCTCTTGAACTGTATTTACACCGCCAATGGTCAAAGCTCAAGCTTGCTTGATTATTGAGGGAAGATGGCCAAGAAGTAGCAGAGACACCAAGCCTACTAGGCAGGAAAACAGACCGTTTGTTCCTGCTGCTGCTGCTCCTGCCGTTACTCCTGTTGTTCGTTTAATGATTTGTGGTCTCCTTGTACTATGTACTAGCCTAGCCCGAGGTCTAGCGGAAGTGCTGTATGTACCACGGAAGGCTATACGCATGTTCTTTCTCCCTTTGTAACCATCGCCAAATCACTATAAAGACTGTCGTGTTGCCTCCCCCCTCTGGTCACTTTCCTTCTTTTCCTCTTCACCCACACAACCATTCACTTCTCGCTTTACACAGTCTCTTCTTTTTCCGCCTTCTGTTTCTCGCCTTGGCAGAATACTCTTTCTTCTTTTCTCATCTCTTATATGAGCTTCTGACTGCGCTTACTTCTGCTTCAGAGTCTTCTTCAACTCTTCTAAACAACACAATTCTCAGGCACAAGTCGATCGAGACCACTGACCTCGATCACCCCGTCGCCACCACGTTCTCCAACCTTCTTAACTCGTAAGAAGATCCTGTGCTGTCCTTTCTTTGCATCATGCCGCCATACTAACTTCTCTTCCTCAGGGTGCACCACCCGTTCGCCGGAGGCCGTTGCTCCTCTCCTGCTGGACCAGCGGACTCTCTCTTTACCAAATAAGAGACAGTCTCGACAAACTCACAAACCATTCCGATCCAACCCCCCCTCTCACTCTCAATCTCTTGCAATGGCTCCCCACGCTGAGATGGACTCGGACTCCCCGAACGGCACCACCACTCACTCCTCCTCCCCCCCCACGGAGATTTTCCAAGTTCTTTCCCCCAATGTCCAGTACACGGACGACCATATCCGCTCCAAGTACACCTACCGCACCACCATGGTAACCAAGGATGCTTCTTCTGGCAAGTATGTGGCCAAGCCCAAGGACACTGTGTACGACTTCAAGGTCGACCGCAAAGTCCCCAAGCTCGGTGTCATGCTTGTCGGATGGGGCGGCAACAATGGAACTACCGTTACTGCCGGCATCCTCGCCAACAAGTACGGCCTCAACTGGGATACCCGCGAGGGCTCCCATGCTGCCAACTACTATGGCTCCGTCATGATGGGTTCCACTATTAAGCTTGGAACCGATGCCGAAACCCTCAAGGATGTCAACATTCCCTTCCGTGAAATCCTTCCCATGGCTCACCCCAATGACTTTGTGCTTGGTGGCTGGGACATTAGCGGCATGAACATGGCTGATGCTATGGATCGTGCCCAGGTTCTGGAGCCCACCCTCAAGTCTCTGGTTCGCAAGGAGATGGCCACCATGAAGCCTCTGCCCAGTATCTACTACCCGGACTTCATTGCTGCCAACCAGGAAGACCGTGCTGACAATGTCCTGGCTGGTACCAAGGCTAGCTCCGAGCACGTCGACAAGCTACGCCAAGATATCCGGTAAGCTTTTGAACGTAATTCGCCCATTCAAGCCTTTCCTTTACTGACATTTGCAACACAGTGACTTCAAGTCCACCCATAGCCTCGACAAGGTCATTGTCCTCTGGACTGCCAACACCGAGCGTTACGCTGATCTTGTTCCCGGCATCAATGACACGGCTGATAACCTGCTCCAGGCCATTTCTTCCGGCCACGAGGAGGTCTCTCCTTCCACCGTGTTTGCTGTTGCTAGCATTCTTGAGGGTGCTCCCTTCATCAACGGTTCGCCTCAAAATACCTTTGTCCCTGGTGCCATTGAGCTGGCTGAGCGCTACAACGCCTTTATTGGCGGTGATGACTTTAAGTCGGGCCAGACCAAGATGAAGTCTGCTCTGGTTGATTTCATGATCAACGCTGGTATCAAGCTGACGTCGATTGCCTCGTACAACCACCTTGGAAACAACGATGGCAAGAACCTGAGCTCTCACAAGCAGTTCCGCAGCAAGGAAATCAGCAAGTCCAACGTCGTCGACGACATGGTTGAGGCCAACAACGTCCTGTACAAGCCTGGCGAGCACCCTGATCACACCGTTGTCATCAAGTACATGCCTGCTGTCGGCGACAACAAGCGCGCCCTAGACGAGTACTACGCTGAGATCTTCATGGGCGGCCACCAGACTATTTCGCTCTTCAATGTCTGCGAAGACTCGCTGCTGGCTTCGCCCCTCATCATCGACCTGGTTCTCGTGGCTGAGATGATGACGCGCATCCAGTGGAAGACGGCTGATGCCCCCGACTTCAAGCACTTCCATTCAGTCCTTAGCGTTCTCAGCTACATGCTCAAGGCTCCTCTGACTCCTCCGGGAACTCCCGTGGTTAATGCCCTGGCTAAGCAGCGCTCCGCCCTGACCAACATCTTCCGTGCTTGCGTTGGCCTTGAGCCCGAGTCAGAGATGACTCTGGAGCACAAGCTCTTTTAAAGCCACATTCGAGTGTGAAAACTCATGCACTCGTGCCTTGACCCACCAATCTTTGTTACATTCGTCGCCCAAGGCTAGAGCATCTGCTTTAATCGAGGGCTCCTTTTTTGACCATGCTTTTTCTTGACCTCGAGTCACTTAATACACTGTTTTGCTCTTTGAATCAATATGACCCGTGACTTGGAATTGAAAGTGAATATCGATCATGGTAGGAAGAACCTTGTCATTCTTTTCCCTGGTATAGCCATTCCCTGCCTGGTATAGCCATGGCTGCATGCATTGTTTAATAGGCCACACGAGCTGTAGAGATTCCTATTGCATATAGTCCCGTATATTACATCAAAAACGTGGTACTTGTACAATGATGTCAAGCTTCAACGACGGGCGGTTCCTCAGCCTCAGCCTCCTGGCTGGCCAAGAAGTCCATCACCTTTTTCCGCATGCTCTCAACAGTGTAAAGCAGCTTTCGGCTCTCGGCAACCGTCACCTCAGGTGCCTCAGAATCAACGACAGCATCACCAAAGCTACCATCCTTGAGCTCCCATTGGTTATTGGCCTTGACTATGTTGACCAGGCCATGACCATCGACAGAGACTAGCACGTGAGAGTCGCTCACGGCGGCAACTCCCAGAGGACCACCGGGTAGAGAAATGACAGATGGCGCAGATAGGGTGTTTCCTTCGAGGGTAAGCTTGAAAACAGCGGGGATTCTGTCATAGCAAGAGGTTAGTGATAGATTCCGAAGAAGGGGAAATTGGTGCAGAGTGAACACAAGGAAAAAGAAAAGAGTGTCTTACCCTTCGCAGATGCCAAAGAACTGGCCATCCACGGCTACAATCTTCGACACGGCAATTCTCTCCACGCCGAAATGCTCCTTGGCAACTGACAACACGTCGGTCCGCCCCACAAGTTCACTGCGTTGCCAGTCCCACACAAAGACCTCCGCATCACCACCAGCTGATACCAGGATCTCTGGTCTGCTCTCATCCACAGCCAGCGTGCTCACAAAGTCCTTGTGGGCTAGACAAAAGCCTTCAATGATATACGCGTGCGGTGGCGTCCGGGACACACGGATATGTTCATCACGGTCAGCTGTAATGATGAACTCACGCACCGCTTGGCTTTCGCTTGATCCTCGGATCACGATGACATCGGTCAGCATCGACACATGGCCCAGCACAAGCGAGTGCTCGAACGTCGGCGCTTCCGGCGCATCAGCGCCCGCAGCCGCGGCAGCCGCGGCAGCCGCTGCGCGCTGCTGCTCTCGCTCCTCCTCCAACTGCTTGTGTCTCTCGGCCATATGGCGCTTCTGTGCCTCAAGCGCGCGCAGGTTGCCGGCGGAGTGCACAGTCAGCGGAGTGGCGGAGGGGGTCTCGCGCTTGTGCTTGACGGCAAGCGTCAGAGTGGGCCCCTTGGCAATGGTGTCGCTGGGGATAAGGGGCAGAGCGTAAACATCGCCAAACTTGTCAGCTGCGATGATGGTGCGCTCGTCTTGCGCGAGAGCTATGCCACAAGGACGTTTGGGCATTGCGCTAGAACACAGTGTCAGAGAATTTCAGTCTTCCGGCAGTTTGTCAAACCAGATGATTCAGGGAAAAGCACGCCAAATACATACCGTTTGCTGATTTGCACAAGTTGGCCTTTGCCGTTGTGCTCAAACACCCATATAGTTTTGTCATGTCCCGAGACTGCGACTACATGTTTGCCGTCTGATGTGATGCTCAACAGCGTCATGATTGGTCTTTCGGGCTTGACTACAGCCTGTGACTTGCTCTTTTTGCTCTTCTTCTGCTCATTTGCTGCCACAGAGGTTGTTGTCTCAGCAAGCTTTTTCTCAGTATTCTCAATCTCGTTGATCTTCTCTGAGCCTTCCTCTCCAGTCTTGGACTCGGGCTCCTCTGTTCTCTGGCGCTTATTGGAGCGCTCAGAACCCTCGGCAGCCACCTCAGCAGTCTCCAAAGCCACGTCCTCCTCCATATCAGAAGAGCTGCGTTTAGCAGAGGCCAACTCAGCTGCAGCTATCTTGAGTTGATCGGGGTGCGTCCATCTTGATATAGACGGGCCTCCGGATGCCGGGAAGGACACAATCTGACCGCCGCGTACGGCAAAGACTATGCCATCGGGGCGGGAGTAGGAAAGATAGCTGTAAGACAGCTTTGAGAGAGTCTGTTCCATCATTAGAAAGGGATGAAGCGCAATATGTGACTGTATTCCTCTGGTATGAGCTTCACCGTTGCTTGTTCACTGGCATCACGTAAAAAAACTTACTAGACGTCTGATCAGTCAGCAAGACCCATAGGACAATAGGCTCACTCTGTAGCGCTCTATTTACACACCCCGGATGAAAAGTGGACCGCTCAATCTGGTACTAGTTCGTCTCTAAGCCCTAACGACCCATGCTTTTAGAGCACACATTCTGCTGGAACAGCAATCAGCCGAAGATGTACCGCCCCTCTGTACCCACAATAACCAAAATACTGAATATCACTTTTATGAAATTTCACAGGAAGCTGGGAGATTTTTTTCTGTCCTTGACAAAACTATCACCAACTCCACCAACTCCTCTTTTTTCTTAATTTCTCTCTTTCTTTTGCCCTTAAACATCCTACCTTCAGGTTTAATCAAATAAGAAGCAATGGGGGGCAAGACTGCTAACAAGGCCGGCTACTTCGACAAGCTCAAGGGCTTGCTCGAGGAGTACAAGTCCATCTTCATTGTCTCCGTCGACAATGTCTCGTCCCAGCAGATGCACGAGATCCGTGCCTCCCTGCGTGGTCAGGGTGTCGTTCTGATGGGTAAGAACACCATGGTAAGTCTTTCTCTGAGCTCTTTGGCATTATTATTGATTGCCATTGACTAACACCCGGCCCAACAACACAGGTCCGCCGTGCTCTTCGTACCTTCATCAGCGACTCTCCCGAGTACGAGTCCCTGCTGCCCTTCGTCAAGGGTAACATCGGTTTCGTCTTCACCAACTCCGACCTGAAGGATATCCGTGACAAGATTCTGGACAACCGTGTCGCTGCCCCTGCCCGTGCCGGTGCCGTTGCCCCCATCGATGTGTGGATTCCCGCTGGCAACACCGGTATGGAGCCCGGCAAGACCTCTTTCTTCCAGGCCCTGGGTGTCCCCACCAAGATTGCCCGTGGTACCATTGAGATTACTGCCGATCTCAAGCTGATTGAGGCCAACGCCAAGGTCGGTCCTTCCGAGGCCACCCTGCTGAACATGCTGAACATCTCCCCATTCACCTACGGTCTGGGTGTTGTGCAGGTCTACGACCAGGGTAACACCTTCCCCTCGTCGGTCCTGGACATCAGCGAGGACCAGCTGCTCAAGTCTCTGTCTTCGGCCATCACCGCCATTGCCAGCATCTCTCTGGCTGTCTCTTACCCCACCCTGGCCTCCGTCACCCACTCCCTGGTCAACTCCTACAAGAACGTCCTGTCCGTTGCTCTCTCCACCGAGTACAGCTGGGCTGGCATTGAGGAGCTCAAGGACCGCATCGCCAACCCCGATGCCTACGCCTCTTCCGCTCCCGCTGCTGCTGCCGCCTCTGGCGCCGCTGAGGAGAAGGCCGAGGAGAAGGCTGAGGAGGAGGAGGAAGGCTCCGATGACGACATGGGCTTCGGTCTGTTCGACTAAATGTGCTAAACTAATTGGTCACATTGTCGAACGGACTTTCCACGGAACCATGTTGCTTCGGTTTAGTTTTATGACTTTGAAGCCCTGAAATATGGGCCCAAAGAGTTATTGAACGATAGTTGCGACCTGAGACTCTGGGATATGGACTGTATGTGCCTTGTTGTGCATTACAATCTTTTCTTGACGACATTATGGTAAGTTTTCCCACACCTCTGCTTCCATGCAAAACCCAAAGCACACCTGGCAACCTCGAATGATTATACAACATAAATCATGAGCTTTTTAACCCTGAACTTCTTGATGAATTTGATTTCCTATGACTCGAACCCACCTTTTCGCTTTGCTTGATCCTCTGCAAGTTATTCGTTTGAGAGAGTGTTGTGCTAACATTACTGCTTTCAAAGATTATAGTCATACACATTGAATGTCTTGCGACTAAAGATAATGAAAAAAAGAATACAAAACATAACCCACCATCTGGATTCTTCAATGTGAATGTGCATGCAACCTCGTACACCTTGCTTTAGCTGTACTCGTTATATTATCACTGTGATTTTAGAACGTCGGTCTGATGACTATTTGCTGCTGTAGGAGGTGATACATGTGTTAACTTTTATTGATTCTGCTCTATCGTACATAACCCACAACTCATTGAAGCATCTAATCAAGCGGCATACTCACTTCCATGCTGACGAAGACGTGTAACAATCCCCTTCTTCGCAAGCACTGATTCGGCCGTGCCAATAGCTAGTTCCGGCATGCCGGCCAGTTTCGCAACCTTGAGAGCATGGCTATGGCGATTCACCCCAGGACGCAATTTGTGAACATAGACAAAGCTGCCGTCTTCATCTTCTTCGACGTCCGTGCAAAATGTCTCGACGGGGCCAACATCACCACCACCGCCATCTTCGTCATGCAGCAGGCCATCTTGCCGGGCGAGATCAGCCACGCCGTGGAAATGAGTAGCAAAGAGCGCGCGGCACTTGTTCACAGTGACTAGATGCTTGAGCGCAGCATATGCGACGGCTGTTCCATCGGTGGGTGTCGTTCCACGGCCAATCTCATCCATGATGACAAAAGAGCGCGGTGTGGCGTTGCGCAGGATCTGGGCCGTCTCAAGCATTTCAACCATGAAGGTGCTTTGGTCACGGTACAGGTTGTCAGCAGACCCAACCCGACTATAGATGGCATCAACAATGCCCAATGTCGCAGCCTCGGCGGGTACAAAGCAACCAACCTGGGCCAAGATGGCCAATAGGGCGTTTTGGCGTAAGAAGGTGCTTTTTCCTGCCATGTTCGGGCCGGTGATAAGCCATAGAGAGCCGTGGTTGGACCCGCCCAGGGAGCAGTCATTGCGAGTGAATGAGCGGCCGTGGTCATGGAGGCCGCCTTCAACAGTGGGGTGGCGGCCGCCGCGGATGTCGGTGACGACTGAGGTTGTTAGCCGTGGGCGCACAAGGTTCTTGACTTCAGCGAGAATGGCAAATGATGTAGTTATGTCCAGCTCGTCAAGAACTTGGGCATTACGCCGTAGTTTGACTAAATTGGAGACCACCTTCTGCCGCAGAGATGTGAATACACGTTGCTCTTCAGCACGGATGGATAGCCGAGCCTGGTCAATTTGAGTGCCCAGCTGGGACCACTCGGGTATACAAAAGGAGCGAGTTGTTCGACTGGCCCGCAGAACACGTGCTTGTGAAGATTCATCCTCGGACAGCACCGAGGCCTTTTGCACATCTTTCCCTTTGATGTGGCAAATATGGCCAAGGCCGGGAACCCATTTAAGAGTAAGTGAGGGGGCACTGTATCGCTCACGCAGAGCTTCACAGAGTTGCTCTTTGTCCTCTGCCAAAGACTCCAGTGCTACATGCAGCTTCTTGAGAGATTTGCTGGCGGTGGGTTTCATGACCCAAACTTCGTTGTCTTCTCCATAGACGTCACGCATGCTCTGAGTATGTTTATCCTTTCCCTTGGAAAACGTGGCAACAGCCTTGGGCATAGCCATCAAGTCCGCATGCGTGCCTTCGGAATTGACAATTTCCTGGGCGAGTGCCATCATGTGACCTGCAGCAGACTCCTCAATCTCATGTCGATGCACCAAGCCCTCTTCGTCGATGGCGTCGCGGATCTGTTTGGCCAATTTTACAGGCCCATCTAGAGAAAGCCTGTCAAGCAAAGTGGAAACGCAACAAAGTCCGGAGACGGAGCCCTTTTCGGTAGCACGAGAAAGCAACTGCGAGATCTCATGTGTAGTTTGAATGGTGACCGCAAGACCCAACAGATCATCGGCATCGCCACGGCCCAGTGCAAACTTTTGAACGAGGCGTTGGGAGTCATAACTTCGCTTGAGCAGTACAATTATGGTGTCGCGCAAGTCAGGGTCAGCGCGAAAGACTGACACCAAGTCTTGTCGTCCCTCGATTGTAGCGAGATCGGTGGATGGAGAGGCTACAGTACAGGTTGGAATCAAACGAAGAAGCGGTTAGCAAATAATAAGTACAATGTCAAAAGTGAATACAGTTGGACATACTCAGCCAATCACTGAGCAAGCGGGCGCCACTGCGTGTGACGGTTTTCCGTATAGCATGTAAAAGACTGCCTTTGTAGACACTGTCCCGCATGGTCTCTTTGATCTCCAAAGACCGAAGGCTGTTCTTGTCAATCGACATGGTGCTCAAGGCTTCTTGGCGTGTAGGAGTCTGTAGTTTTATACTTGAGCCTTGAAGGCGGTCCTCGACGTAGTTAAGGAGTAGACTGCCGGCTTTGATCTCGCAGTCGGTGAATTGTCTCGCTGAAGCCTTTGGAATTGGATTTTCCAGTATACGCTCCCACGATTCCAGGGTCAAAAGACGGCCCTGATCAGCATAGCTGATGATATGGCGGTCCTCGATGAGAAGGGAATGAACTGCTTCTGTGATTTTGGAAGCATTGCTTCCTGTGAGGTAGTCGGTTATAGGTGAAGGAGAAGGAGAAGGAGGAGAAGACGAAGAAGAGGCAGAAGGGGGAGGAAGTGAAAGGGATCTGTCAAGTACAATTTCTCGTGGACTGACACGTGATAAGATGGACGACAGTGAAACAAGGTCGGTCAACTGGGTATGGAATTGGCCCGTTGAAAGATCCAACCAAGCCAGACCCAGTGGTGTTGTTGTTGCCGTGGCCAGCAAAGATGACTGGTCCCGCCCAGTTGATGAGGCATCTTCAGGCGGCAAGGCCACGTGAATTCCCATGGCATAATTGCTAGTATAAGGATCCATAAACGTCTCATCAATGAGAGTGCCTGGGGTAACGATGCGGGCGACTCTTCGGTCGTGCATAATCCCCCCGGCTTTGGCCCTGTCCGCCTCGGACTTTGGGAACTCTTCGACAATGGCAACGTGATGCTTGAGATCTTGAACGAGGATCTTGAGATAACGCTCCAGTTGAAAAAAGGGAAAGCCAGACTGTAGAAAAGCGATGGTTGGTTAGTAAGCGAAGGGTTTAGAGTTCCTGGCAATGCCGTTCGGCAATTGCCATAACCGTGACAATGACTCAAGAGACCTGGCCATTATCGGCAAGGACAAACGTCAAGGGAAATATGGGGCAACATACCATTGATACTGGTCCTGCCACGGTCTTCTTTGAAGATACCTTGAGGCCCAGAGATGAGCCGACCTCTTCAGCCTGGTGGAAGTACAGCTCGTAGAAGCCACCAACTCGTGTAAGGACTACGCAGTTGGAAAGCCTTTTCATGTTGAGATGGGCCTGCATAAGAACGGTGGGGTATTTTGGAGTATCTGGGTCGGCATCGGCATCGGCATCGGCATCGGCATCGCCATCCACGGAGGGTCCCTCTTCCGGGTCGGCGGTTGTGGTGGCATCTTCCTCGGTTACTGTATTTTTATCTTCTTCCTTCTCTTGTACATCACCCTCTAAAGGTGACTCCAGACGCCCTTGGGGGAGATCTGATAGCTTGAAAGTGAGCTTTTCTGATGCCCTGGTCCGTTTCCGCGTCACAGGGTTTGCTTTGGTGGATTTCCCTCTTAAACCGCCGGGTACAAGTGATCCGTTAGCAGATACCGGAGCCAGCCAGAGTAGATCTAGTCCGGAACTGTTCCGCTGCAGACGCAATGACAGCTGTTGCTTAGCCTGGCACTGCCACCATCTCAATCCAGACCGCCAGCTATTGGCCACCATTATGGAAGGAAATCTTGTCTAGTGTTACACAGAGTGAGAAAGAAGAAAGAATGTGACCAAGGACTAGATAGGAATTACATGCGGAGAGGATGGATGTGTAGCACAGTATGCCTGCGCTGCGCTGCGCTGCTTATCCCCAGAGTCAACGGTCTTGGTGGCACAAGCAGCACCGAGCACTACCGAAGGCAGTCTTGATAAAACAAGTATAGAGAGAGTCACACTCTTCTGCAGTGAATTGGTTGGTATTGGGAGCTAGTATTAACAGGGCTTTCTTCTTTTGCCCCCTGTAGGCCTCCACATTCAGACCGTTAGGTGGTGAAGATTGAGGCCGTGTTCTCTGCAGCTGCAGCTGGTCCCTTGTTGTTGTGGAGCGGTGAAGTTCGAGTTGTTGATGTCAAGTGGTGATGGGTACAATGGGTTACTTGGTCAAAAACAAGGTAGTGCAAGTTTGAGTTAAAAGTGGAGCACATAACAGGATAGACGGTGCCTAATGGTAACCCTTTCCTGAGAGCCATATTAGGGTCAATCATCGAACAAACCCGCGCACGCACCTTTCCGTTTTTCTTTCCTAGAAAAGACATGTTTTCTCTCGGCTCAATATTACAGATAATATTCAATTGTCGTTTCATATGACAGCAGACATGGACCTGAAATGGCACCATGCAAATCAGGCTCCGAGCCTGACCAATTGCCACATGAACTGACAACTTTGTCATTAGTCCTCATTTCTGGGCCAAGGACCACGCGGTGAATGTGGAGGAATGTGCCATTGAAGTCTTTTAGATTCGGGTTTCCAGCAGATTACTGGGCTGTAAGAGAGAAATCATGCGGGAGGAGGATAGGGCTCTTTATAGACGAGAATCCCCGCGGAGGACCGAGGGCTTTGTAGGATGGGATGTCGGAGATGTATACAGAGAAGAAGGCGAAACAGATTGCGGAGGACCTTGGTTAGATGACACTCAGAAACTGGTAGATCTTGCGTTAGCTGCGAGGGCCTGGATTTGTATGACTTGAGAAGCAAGATCTCTGTTTTTTTCAATCAAGAGATTGGATGTGTGTTGAGGAGGGGAGGAGTAAAGACAGTAAAAACGGAACTGGGCATGTGTTGGCTGATACTGTTGGTCAGCAGACATGACAAAGCCATTCATTCATTGCTAGGGCAGTGACGGGTACAATGGGGCACTTTCTCCACAAGACAAAAAACAACCGGCGATAAAGCAAGATAAAATCAAGCAGTTCCGCCAGTACAATTTGCCAGCGACATCGCACGGCCCTGGCGCCCCACTTATCATCGGTCGATTCCAACCGCATCTCAGCCCATTTCGACGACGTCGCTTGGTGATATCATGAGACTAGAGAGAAAAACAAGAAACAGGTAAGCCTATACAGTATGTTTTTAGGGCAGGGGCAGACGCCAGCCAGTACAGGCTGCCGAGGAAGGTGCCATTCATTGTGTGGAGGCCCACCCACATTCGGAATTCCAACTTGGTTTCAAGCTTGCAAAGCAATTGATTGCCTGGGCGACTGGCGTAGTTTTGCCTGTCTGTGCCCTAATTCTGTTGCTGATGCCTTTGCTTCGCTGTGCATGTACATGTACACATGTATGATTGTCTCTGCGGCGCCCCTTCTGGCTCGGCATAGACCCAGAATGATGGAAGAGGTCATATAAATCAATCTTTTAATGTGGCTGCGAGCATGCGGACTTCTGTCTGATTGGGCTAAGTGATCCTTTTGCCATGTTCTCGCCTGTTTCCAAATGACGATAATCCCAAGGCCGACTTGCTGGTTCTATCCAACCTTTCGTTCTGTTCTTATTTCACTTTTTCTCTACCGACCCTGCCTTCAAACACACCATTTTTATCCTCCCGAAGCATACCAACTCTCCAAAATCCCGGCCAACTTTGTTCCTTGTCGACCTCCCATCTCGTGTTTCTCCCGCTATAGAACACGCCATATCCTATCTCATCTCAAGTCCCCGGGCCATGGTGGTGTGTAGTGGTAAGTCATGGATTCATGTACATTAATTATACACTACATTGCAAGCGTCTCCAAGTGGACTGAGGCAGTGGGCGAGCCAGGCGCAGACACATGAGCATATACATGTCGACATCCATAGCTCTGCCTCTATATCTGTCTGTCCGGGCCGCGTGTATCTCGTCCTTCTTTCCTAGCCTTCATATATATCCCTTGTTGCGCTCTCCTCTTAGCTCTGACCCCGTCCTAATCACTCACTGATTTAATATTTCAAGCTACCCATAAGCAGCACAACACTGCCTCAACAACCAACGTCCGTAATACGAATCTCTCGACCCGTACACTCTGGCTGAGCGAGAGAGAACTCCTGCATTGAGTCACACGACCATTAGCACGACTCTCGCAGTAACACACAACGACCCATACAACCCATACAACCCATCTTATCTTTGATCCTCTCTCTTCATCTCGCTCATCTTGTCGGCCCAATCTTGGCTTCCATCATCATCTCTCCGACATCTCTCGACGAGGAGCTGTTTGGCCTTGCTTTAAACATCCGTCCTGTTGATCCTGTTTCTTCCCTCTTCGTGATTGTGGACTCGAATCTTCGTTGTTCCTTCGTCAAGGCACATCTCTAGTATTCAAAATGCAAAGACTCGATTTCATCATCCCAGTGACGCCGCCCCCGGATAGTCACGTCTTCGTCAACAAGCCTACGACCTCTACCAATCTATTCCCGGGCCTGAACACACTTAACGCCGGTCCAAACTTTGCTGCCATGCCACATCTACCCCATACGCTGAAGCGTAAGGCTTCTACTGAGCTCCGCCGCCCTTCGGAACCCGCACTGCCTTTTGCGTCTGGTATAGCCTCTGCCAATATTCTGGAGAACCCCTTTGCCGCCTTTGCTGCCATGGGCATGCTACCAAACCTATCTTCCACAAAGCACATGTCTTCTTCTCAGCCAAGCACTACTCCCTCTTGTACCCAGTCCGCTGCCCCGTCTTCTACAACTACGACCAGTGCTTCCGCTTCCGCTTCTGCTTCTGCTTTTGCGAATGTGGCAGCAAAGACTGCTAATTCACCTACACCAGAAAACCCAGCTTCTGGTGCTACAGCTCAAACAGCCTCTGCCGCTACCACACCACCCTTGATCTCCCCCTCTGTTCCAGGCTTCGCTTCAAACAACTCAACAAAGGCTGCTGGTTCCATGCCGCTACCACTCCCGTTTACGCCAGCCATGGGCGGCTTCCCCAACGATGTTGATGCTACAAAGTACGCCAACACGGTATCACGGATCGCTTCTTACTACCAACAGCGCTGCCAAGCTATTGCCAACTTCCAACACCAAAAGTGCCAGGCCTGGGCTACGGTTCAGCGTCAAAAGTGCCAAGAGACAATGCAGGCGACAATGCTTGTCGTGGCATGGTACGTACGGGATCGTATTAGGCGCCGTCGGAAGAAGCAGCGGAGGCGTTTTCACAAAGGGCTCAAGACTCTTGGGGCCCGTAGCGATAAAGGATCTCCAAGTTCTGCTACCGATGCGGAAGTCACTCAAACTAACAAAGGTGACGCCGTCAGCCAGTGGATTCTCAATATCCCCGAGGAAATGCAATCGCCTAATGCTGTCCCGGCCGAAGAATCCACACATACCGATGATGAGACTTGCTCCGTGGATACCGATCTCCCGCTGGACCGTGACAGAAAGCTGCTCAGGATTGCAGACAATCTGATCAAAAGCCAGTACCGCAAGCTCAATGTCCCGCTGCTGGGGCTTCTCTCCTTTGACGAGAGCTCCAGTGAAAGTGATGATGAAGACGACACTACAAGCAACCTGGCTCACGTTGATGAAGACGAGGAAGACGATGATGAAGACGATGATGATGATGATGATGACGATGAAGATGACGAGTTGGACGAAGATCTTGAGATTGGGCTCAGCCCCCAGAAGCACACTGCCGCCAAAGCTTCGACGTACGATACAGCATAATTTTCCTTGGCCATTATTTTGTTTTACCCTCCGCTTGTTTACAACCTTCTCATGACCTTCTACCTCCATCTGTCTCTTGCTATTCATCAGCACCTTCATTTCACCTTTTCACCTTGTTTTCACCACGACTTACACGGTCTGTGTCTGCCCCGCTTTCAGCCATAGCCGAAGTCCCTTTTTATAAGAGCTTTGTTCGGGTTTTACTATCTGCAACATTTCTATATTCATCAGCCAATTTGGATTTCCTTTTCTTGCTTTCTTTTCCACATCGTTTTTTTCTACTGTATCTGGGAGGGGTTTTGCGATATCTTGGGCTCAAGCATACTCTGTACCGATTATTGTCTTTTCAGTTGTCGGTTGTCAGTTGTCAGTTAATATTGTTTCGTATTGGTGTAGAATTAGAATCTCATTCGCTCATATTTAGTAAACATGTCAGTTTCTTTTACTATAATGAGTGCAAATGAGTCTGCGGAAAACAAGATGCTGAGTATAATGTCGAGCTACATAGGGTTAAATAAAACAGCTGTAGGGTCGGTCAGACAACGGTCTTCTGCTACTCCAAATTTGGTTGGAGAAACTTGATATTGTGAAGTGAGCCGGAAAGACAGAAAACTTGCGTGGGCGGATCAGGGTAACTTGGCCTCGTTCTTGCCAACATGTAGCAAATACTTCACAAGCCTCAAAAGCCTCAAGTGCATAGAAATGCAATATGCATCCCTTGAAACATGCTTGTGTGAGGTCCGAAGAGGGGCTGGAAATGTACACTGGTACTTATGTACCGAAGTATCGAAGGAGTTGTTTGTGTACAATAACAAGTTTCTCCAACTGGCAAGCTAAGTGGGAAGGGCAGGGTAGCTTCCTGTTTTGATGTTTGGGTGTTTCGTTTGCATTTGTACTTTAGCTTGCCGAGCTCTTGCTTCATTCTGTTTCTTTTTCTTCCTGCATCCATGAGAAGCCTTCTCTTTACACGAGAACTAGCTTGTCCAGTGCTCGTTCCATTTCCTTCTGCTTTTCTTTCTCTACGCGTTGCTTCTGACTTGCTATCATTTACGTACAGACACTTGGCTGTCCTTGAGATTACCGAGTGCGTGATTATATAAACCGACGGGCCTTCCTTATAC
This sequence comes from Chalaropsis ovoidea, assembly GCA_038407185.1. NCBI lineage: Eukaryota > Fungi > Ascomycota > Sordariomycetes > Microascales > Ceratocystidaceae > Chalaropsis > Chalaropsis ovoidea. The sequence continues at coordinate 21,286 of JAXHKQ010000024.1, read as the reverse complement.
TTGTTCTGCAACCGGCTTCAACACCACGAGCCCGATGTCCCCACAGCCTTTCGAATTACCTCCTTCAATAACCGACATATCTATACGACACGATCGTGATACATATACTCCATTACGTCATCGCAATGAGCAGTGAAGCCAGAAATATGGCCGCCAATAACTATCCCGACCTTGCCGCGAAGCCTGTTGGGCAGCGAATTACCGGCATCTACCGAGATCGCATTGCCCAGTTCACAGCCGACGGACAATGGAAAAACTACAATCTCAAATCGTATGTAGCGAGCAGATAAAAAAGTTGCATAAAGCATCTAACTAACCAGCTCGTTTCAGGGTCATGTATGATGGCACAGCTAGTGGCTCTCCCCATGTGAAGCTCTCGGCGTGGCAGGCTCCTGGCCAGGAACGGCCTACCTTTAAACACGCAGTCGCCCAAAACTTCAAGCCCACAAGCATTGGCGCTATGTTTGGCCCTTCATGGTCTACACATTGGATCAAGGTAGAGCTGACGGTGCCCAAGGAACTGAGAGATAAAGAACATCTTGAATTTCACTGGGACGCGCACAATGAGGGCATGGTGTGGTCGGAACACGGCGTTCCGCTCCAGGGTCTTACCGGTAACAACGAGCGCGTGGAATGGATTCTGCCCAAATCGTTCCGAGATGGAAAGCCGCATCTTTTTTATGTCGAGATGGCTTGCAATGGAATGTTTGGAAATGCCCCAGGCGGAGACTCCATCCAACCACCAAACCCGAACCGATACTTCCAACTCACCAAGGCGGAAATTGTAGCTGTCAACCTGCAGGCTCGCGGTCTTTGGATAGACTTTTGGATCATCGGTGATGCAGCCCGAGAATTCTCACAGGAAACCTGGCAACAACACAAAGCACTTGATGTTTGCACTCGGATCATTGACGCTTTTGACAAGAATGATGTCAAGTCACTGGATACGTGTCGTAAGATCGCCCAGGAGTACCTCGGCACTATGATTGACTCTTCCAAGGTGTATGACTCGAAGGATCTTGCCCAGGTGTTCGGCATAGGCCATTGTCATATTGACAGTTGCTGGTTGTGGCCCTGGGCTGAGACCAAGCGCAAGGTTGCCCGCTCTTGGACTAATCAGTGCAACTTGATGGAACAATACCATGAGCTCAACTTTGCTTGTTCTCAGGCCCAACAGTACAAATGGTTGGAAGAGAACTATCCCGAAGTCTTCAAGAGAGTCAAGAAAAAGGTCGAGGAAGGCCGTTTCCATCCTATTGGAGGAAGCTGGGTAGAGCACGATACCAACATGCCAAGCGGCGAATCGTTGACCAGACAGTTTCTCTACGGCCAGCGGTATTTCGAGAGCCGCTTTGGTGCTCGCTCCAAGACCTTTTGGCTGCCGGACACGTTTGGATACTCGGGCCAGATTCCGCAACTGTGCCGCCTTGCAGGTATGAACCGATTCATGACGCAAAAGCTCAGCTGGAACAACATCAACAAGTTCCCCCACACCACCTTCAACTGGGTAGCTCTTGATGGTACGCAGGTCATATGCCACATGCCCCCGGCCGAAACCTACACTGCCGAGGCACACTTTGGTGATGTTAAACGCAGCCAGTCTCAGCACAAATCAATGGACCAGGACCCGACTTCGCTTTTGGTTTTCGGAAAGGGTGACGGCGGCGGTGGCCCAACCTGGCAACACGTGGAAAAGCTGCGCCGCTGCCGTGGTGTGTCTGACGAAGTCGGCCTTTTGCCTCGAGTTAGTATGGGTAACTCGGTGGACGACTTTTTCGATAAGCTGCAGGAAAAGGCCGCCAACTTTGTTACGTGGTATGGCGAGCTATACTTTGAACTTCATCGCGGTACTTATACGACTCAAGCCAAAAACAAGAAGAACAACCGCAAAGCCGAGGCATTGATGCGTGATATTGAGTTCCTGGCTACTTGTGCCTCACTGAAGAGCGGGTCGTCTTACAAGTATCCCAAGAAGGATATTGACTTCATGTGGGAAGCAATCCTGCTGTGCCAGTTTCATGACTGTCTCCCCGGCAGCTCTATTGAGATGTGCTACGACGACTCTGACGAGGTAGGTGGAGGTGTGATTTGTCATTCATCGGAACTCAACTTTTTACTAACCTTCCATGTTTTGTAGCTCTACGAGCAGGTATTTGATCGCGGAAGCAAGCTATTGAAGGATGTCCTTGGAGCCCTGGGCCTTTCACACTCACCGGCCAAATCCTTGGCTGGATCGGTTGCCGTCAACACCCTGCCGTGGCCTCGCGCTGAGATTATCGACATCTCGGAGACAGAAGTTGGAGTAGCTTCAGGCTCCGGCAGTCTACTTACGATTGAGCCATTCGCTGAGGCACAAGCAAGCAACCCCTTTGTCAGCATCCAGCAGGTGGCCAAGGACACCTTTGAGCTTAAGAATAGCCAGCTCAAGGTCACGGTACAGGGTGGTGTTATCACATCGCTCTATGATATCCGCAATGAGCGTGAAGTGATTGAGCCTGGCCAAAAGGCTAATCAGTATGTCGCCTTTGACGACAAGCCTCTATACTGGCAGGCATGGGATGTCGAAGTCTACCATCTGGACTCTCGTAAGGAACTGGCTCAAGGGGAGACGAGCATCTTCGAAGCTAAATCTCATCGCGTGACTGTGGTTACACAGACCAAAATAAGCGACAAGAGTTCCATTGCCAGCTACATTAGCTTGTCAGCAGCTGTGGATAACGAACAGACTGCAGTGGTTTGTCGTGCCGAGGTGGATTGGCATGAGAGTATGACTTTCCTCAAGGTTGAGTTCCCAGTGACAGTCCGCAATACCGACTCTTCTTACGAGACTGCGTATGGTATCACCAAGCGCCCCACGCACTACAACACAAGGTACGTTTTTATCCGCTTGATATTTCTCTTGTCCCCGTAAAGCTACTAACATACTTTGTGATTTGCAGCTGGGATATGGCTAAATTCGAAGTGTGCTGCCACCGCTTCGCCGATCTCTCCGAATCAAACTACGGCGTCTCGATTCTCAATGACTCGAAATACGGCTTCGCTACTTGTGGAAACCTCATGCGTCTCTCACTTTTGCGCTCCCCCAAAGCTCCCGATGCTCATGCCGACATGGGCCAACATAGCATTGGCTGGGCTATCCTGCCGCACGCAGGACCTCTCGGTGCTTCGACCGTTCGTGCGGCGTATCAATTCAACAACCCTTTGCAAGCAGTATCTGCTACACCACCTTCCTCGCTTTCGTCATCTTCGGCCGGTGCACTTGATGCTGCCAAGATACCAATCAAGCTGGTCGGAGATGACTCGTTGATGCTAGATTGCGTCAAGAGAGGCGAGGACGATGAGGATGTGAGTGTGGGAGATTTGCCTGTACGCTCTGGAAAGAGTGTGGTGATTCGTGTGTATGAGAGCTTGGGTGGCCATTCCAAAGCTGTGGTCAAGACTGCCTGGAACGTCAAAAGCGTGCACAAGACAAACATTCTGGAAGATGAGCTTAGCGAGGTTGAGTTGTGTGACTCGCTATCGTCAACGTCAAGCTCTTTCCCAATCTCGCTTCGGCCGTTTGAGGTGGCCACGTTCCGCCTGCAACTATGAAGAAGAACCTGGCGTTGATCTATTATATAGTCTAATATCACTGATGTCTTTCACATACTACCATAGCCTGTGGAAAATACGGGGTCCCGTCTGCTCCCCCCTAGTCAAGCCACAGAGCGCCAAACCAGTAGTATGGTGGGTGACCACATGCGAATCCTTGGTGTTGTATGTTTTTTTTATTGAACCAGCCAATCCCTTTTTATGCCATCATCAGCCATGATATCTGTGATGTCTATCACATACGACCATAGCTTGTAGAGAACACGGGATCCCGTCCGCTCTCCCTTAGTTAAGCTACAAAGCGCTGGACTAGTACTACGGTGGGTGACCACGTGGGAATCCCCAGTGTTGTATGTCTTCATTTTTTGCCTGTATTTTTGTCATAGCTTCCACAAGTTTGTTATACAATTTGTTGAATAACCCCGTTGCGAAATACAAGAATGCCAGACACGTAGAAAGACCTGGAAGTAGCAAACAGACCAGAGAATACAAGTAAACTTTGAAACCACTTCCTGTGAAATACACGTTGTACATAGTTCAAGAGTGCTCATCCACATCAATCGCATCCTCAACCAGCCGAATCAGCTCATCAATATCCGGCCGTTCCACCGGCTCCACCGCCAAACACTTGCGCACAATGTCCTTCACTGGCTCCGAAATCACCACCTCCTTCGACGCAGCTGCCGCATCCTGTTGTGCTTTCTTTAGGTTTGCTGCTGTGCCTTGTCGTTGCACTCCTGGACTTGGGCCTCCTTCTCCCGGGAACCTCCAATCGCCACCCAGCACACAGAGACTTAGCGAGCCGCCCGTCTCGTCCGACCGCGCCTCGAACGGCGACTTGCCAACGAGGCAGGCATATAGCGTGCAGCCAAGTGACCAGATATCGACCTTGGTGTCAATGACGGCACCGTTGTGCACGTCAAACAGCTCTGGCGCACGGTACGGCATGGTCGAGTGCTCGGCAGCCGTATCCTGCACGGCAACTGCCTGCGAATGTGAGGTAACCAGCAGCGGCGATGCCGCCACAGACCCTAGGTCCATGAGAATGGGCCCGGTACCGGAGTCATCGATCATGATGTTTCCTGGCTTGATGTCACGGTGGGCAAATGAACTAGCGGCAAGGGCAGCGGAGAATGACGCGCCCATGAGCGGTTGTTGTTGTGCGGACTCATGGTCGCCATCGGCGCCAGCATTGGCAGCAGACTTTTTAGAGGCATTGCCACTGCGATTGCTTTTGTTTTTGCGTTTCTGGTTCTTGTTCTTGGTGGATTTGCGTAACGCTTGTTTGCCCGTGTCTGAATCCGAGTTTGAGTCTGAGTCCGAGTCAAGACTCTCGAGGTCGTCGTCGTCTGCTTCGCTGCCCATCCGCATGCGTTCAATTGGGCGTGCGGCACCACTGCCATTTCCACCCTTGTACTGGTGCATAGCCTTGAGCGCGCGACACACGCCGAGAAACAGTACCATCAGCTTTCGCTCGGGGAACTGGGTGCCGTTGACAAGATTAGCGTTGATCATGTCCTGCAAATTGCCGCGCTTGTAGTACGGCAGGAGTACATAAACGGTTTTGCTGTCTTCCCCGCCTCCGCGCTCGGTGGCTATGCTGTAGTCGATACTGTGGATGATACCGGGCGTTCCGGCAAAGGTACGGTAGGCCTCGACTTCCTTCATGGCGAGTGACACCGACTCGGCACCGAATGGGCAACGGATCTTTTTCAAGGCGAAGAGCTCGCTGGTCGAGATGTCCTGGACGAGATAGACATAGGAAAAGCCGCCCTTAAAGATGAGAGTACCGAGTTAGCTACCAAGAGTAATCGAGAAAGAAGAGCGAACGGGAAAGAGGGACGACGGGGGGAGGGGGAGGGACGAGGAATTTACCTCTCCAAGAAGCCGGAGGATCTTGAAGCTCCGGCTGTTGATCTTGAGGGTTGGTGATCCGGGAAAGCAGTTCAGACAGTTGCCCAATGACGCAAACAGATCCATAACCATTTGCGCCATCTTGAATTTATTCCTTTTGGTTTATTTTCGGCTTGCTTGAGTTGTTGACGTAAAGCGTCCCGAGCTTGGTGTTTTCTGCGATTGTTTGTCGCAAGCTTCAGGCTTGGGTTGGTGAAACGTGTGTATGCTTCTTCGTATTATGTGGCGTTAGGCTGCTGCCTTTCTGTTGCTGAGATGTCTGCTTATAGTACCTGCAGGCAAGTTGTCGTGATCGCTGTGAAAAGGGAACAAATGGGAGAGATTCCTATTGCTTCTTTACGAACAAGACATGAGAGCTTGGTTAACCCTTACTAGCCATACAACCCTTATCCCCCAGGGACCAATACCAACGTGGCCTGTCAGCCCCGCTTTATATCCCCGTTGGAGACTTACTAGATTTGAGCCAAGCGATAACTTGAACAGCTCATCACGTTGAGTTGATGCAGAACAACACGATGTTTTCTTGAATATTATTGGATCGTCAAATTCAATCAAAAGAACAGGACGAAAAAGGGCAAGTTTTAAGAACAGTAAATGGTAACCTAGAGATTTGCGAGACACAGGAGCGAAGTAAGGCTAAGGCGAAAACCGTAACGCCAGAGAAGAAAGAACACAAAAAGGCATGAAAAGCAAGAGAGGCGGTGGTATCGATGAAGCATGTAGAGTAAAGAAAGAAAAAAGGAAGAAAAGAAAGAAAGGGAAAGGGGCAAGGAGGAAGAGGACAACCGGCGAGAGAAGTCAGATCAGCTTGCCTCAGAAGGCATCTTCAAATGGGCAGTCAACACTATCGTGGCCATCCCGTTCGCAGACTGCACACCACTTGGACGGATCGATAGTTCCACTTTCCTTACCAGCAACAGGGCCCGACTCCATGGGATTGGGCATGACTTTGACTGGCGCTGTGGCAAGAGGAGCCGGAGCCGGAGGTGTCGCAAACTCGCCCGAGGGCAGTGGCGGGGTGTTCTTGGATCGCAGCGGGGCAACCTTGTAGCTTTCATCCTGGATATCGTTGGCACCCGCGTTGCTTGCCGTGGCCTTGAGCGTATCGCGGTTACTACCATTAATCGCAACCGAAGTAGGCTTGGGGCCATCGGGACCAAACATGTTGGTGCACGTCAGAATATCATGACCGTTGGTCTCGCAGATCTCGCACCAGAGAGTGCTAGTCTCGGTAGCCGTTGAATATGTGTCGCTTTCTGGCATAGTGTCCAGTGTCGAGCCCCGTTTATGGCCCGTCAGGTCCGAGGACGTTATCCGGGGCTCGGGGCCAGAACTGCGGTCACGAATATGGCTGATGCCGTTCTTGGACGAGTCCCGGAACGAAGAAGGTCGGATCGTCATACCGCTAGTGCGGTGAGGGTGAGAAGGGGGATGGGGTGGGAGTTGGGTCTGCTGTTTAAAGGCTTTGTGGTAAAACTACCACTGCGACGTAGGCCCTCAATCTCACGTTCCAGTTCCTCCTCGCGATCAGCCTTGCTATCAAGCATAGCGCGCAGTTCATTGATCTCGCGTTCCTGCTTTTCGCGCAAAAGACGAGTTTCAACCGAGTCACCGCTGCCGTTGGATGGGCCGGTTATCGGCGGCGAGTTGGGTGCTGAATCACGGCTAAGAGAGTGAATGATGGCCTTGAGTCCGCGGATCTCGTCTTCTTTTTGCTCCAGCTCCTTGGATGTAGTCAAAGAGCCCCTGTTGGCACTGGCCGATGTACCATTGGCGGCGGCCCCAGAAGAAGTGTTACTACTGCCAGCACCGTTTGCATTCTTTTCTTTTTCGCGGCGAAGTTCCGAGCGCGTGCGTTCAACTTCACCCCTCAAAAACTCAACCTCTCCACGAGCTTCAGCTTCGCCCCGTCTGGCATCCTCCAAACCCTCCTCCAGTTCTTGTACCAATTCTTCCAGCTGCTTAAGCTGGCGGGCCACAGCATCAACATCTTCCAAGCGGGCTTCAAGCTCGTTGATTTCCTGTACGAGATCCTTTTTCTGGGCCTCGTACACCCTCACAGTCTCAGTGCTGGCCATTTCGAGAGCGTCAATGGTACTTCGGAAATCAGCGCGATGCGAATCAAACTCTGATGTCAAGAGAGCAATCTTCTCGTTCTTTTCCCGGAGCAGGGTTCTTAATTGGGCGGTGTCGTGGTCGTCCACGCTATCCTGATTTTGACGCACGTTGTTTGGATTTTCCATGAGTTGTTGAACTTCGGCCAATGCGCCCTCCATTTCTGTTAGGGTGGCAGCTTGGTCTCGCAGCTGTCGATCTCTGTCCTCAACTTGGGCACGCAAACGTTCAATTTCTTCGTCGTTCGCTTGGGTGGCATGGCCATTCGATGAAGCAGTGGCTGCCCTGGAAGAGGGTCTATTGCGAGCGGCCGAGGACACACTAGCATTGGTCCGAGCCCGCTGTATGCTAGGAACAGGCGGCTCTTCGTCATCAAATGACATTGGCCTCATGCCCATGGCAGAAGAACTGCGACTTCCGATAAGACTAGACTTGAAATCTAGTCTAGAGCCGGGAAGCTTCTTGGAAGGGTCACCAGCGGTTCCTCTGACACTTTGAGAAAATTTGTTTGTAGTCGGGCTGCCATACTTGGGGCCTTTGGTTGGAGACTTGACACCACCGTTCATAGAAGGGCGAGGGGCGGGTGTCATCTGCACCCGTCGAAGTGGTGACTCGGGGCGGTGTAGAGACGGCCGGGGCTTTTTTCCCAGCGGACTAGCGGCGCGCCCAGGACCGACAGATTGACTGAATTTGAGTATGGAGGGTGTGGGTGGGGTGGTGCTGTTCGCGTTTTGGCTGTAGCCCTTGATGCCGCTGATGGTAGGTGTAGCAGGGTAGCTGTTGGAGGCATCATGACGCAAGACCTTGGTAACAGGGACGAAGATACCGGCTCCTGCTAAAGTAGTATTGAAGTAGGAGATACTAGAAGTGGAGAGAAAAAAGGCATGATTAGAAAGATGGGTTCGATCGATCAGATAGGTTTTAGGAGATGAAGCAGAACGTACCCGTCAACATCGCCACTGTTCTTGCCGCGGCTAGCAAACTCAGGCAGCAACTCAACGCCTGCAAACACGCCCTTTTTGGCATTGACAGAGCCAACAAAGCGCACGGTGCCTTTCATGCCTCCCGGCACATCGACGACATCACCAACAAGCAAGTCATCGGCCATGTTGGCGGTGGTGATGATGTTGTGGTGACTGAGCGTGTCAAGTCTTAAAGCTGATCTAGAAGATGATTCGCCAACAACGGAGCTCAAGGCATACGGCTCGCTGACATCCGGAATGGAAGCCAGAGCAGACGGGTTCAGGCTGGGGACGGACTTTTTGCGGCCGAGGGTCAAAGGCGGTGGCTGGAGTTGTTGAGAGGGGGGACTGGCAGTGTGGCGATGGCTTGCGTTGGTGTTTTTGTTGTTATTGTTGGGCGCAATGGTTCCCAGGCTGGATCCTGAGCGGGTATAAAGACCGTGCAGATTGGACGACGAGGCTGCGGAAGAGGGCCCGGGGGTATTGGGAGAGGCAGAGGAGGCGTTGAGTCCGACAGCTGAAGCCGATTTTCGCAGTGATCGGGGCAAGGCTCGCGGTACAGAGAGCGATGGCGGCGAAGCAGACGAAGAGGGCGCTGCCAGAGGAGGAGAGGACAGAATCATGGCAGAAGGAGGAGCAGAAAAAGAGGAAGGGAAAGGAAGTCGAGAGAAGGGAGCAGAGACCAGGAAGGAAAAAGAAAAGAAAAAAACAAGACAACGGAATTTAGTCCAAGCTTTTTAGGCGGTTGCCAGCCCGCGTTGGGACCTGAGAATCGGCAGGCTGTAGGTGCCACTCCACTGATCGACCCACTGATTCTGGGTTCTGTGCGCTGTAATGGCCTGGATAGGGCGCTAACGGAGGCAAAAGGACCAAATTAGACGTGGTCAGTTCAGAGGACGGCCTCGATTTGTGTGTGTGTGTGTGTGTGTGTGTGTGTTCTAAATAGCTTCCCCTGTACAAACTGGTTGGTAACACATAGCTTGTCTTTGTCTAGCTTGAAGCTTGAGCTACGGATCGGACGTCAAGTTTGACAGGCAAGCTACTCAGCTCACAGAAGAGGTAGAAAAGAGATCTGAAACTTGACGTCTGACCGGTCCAAAGCCTGCCCTATCGTCATGTGAAAGAGAGAACAAAACAAAGACTGGCAACAGGGTCGCAGTGGTAAACAATTCTACCGGCCTGCCCAGCAAACAAAAGAAGGCAAAAGAAGAGAAAAAGAGTTTGGTGAGCAACGCAGCCTGTCTCACACACAGCCACCAGCCAGGTGAGTAAGTATGTGGGCCCTAACGCCCCCTACATAAGGTGGGTGTCACATGTCTTGTTTACAAAGGTTTTTCTAGTGTCCATTTGCCTAGAAAGCCCAGCTAGATACACAGCCTGGAAGTTTGTCCTCTTGCTGGGTCTAAAGCTATCTAGTCGGACTCACTTGAAACAGATTCCAGAGTATTCCGAGTATGATGCAGTCGCTAGCCCGTACCCTAGTCCAGTATGTTGCGGACGTATTGTCGGAACGCAATGATGGGCCGGGAGAATAGAACTGTCTTCCAAGGGTTGAGAGAATAGGCAATGGGGATAATAAAAAAGGTCAAATGAAAAAATAAACGAGAAAAGTGTTGAAGCTGAAGTGTTATCGATAGTTGATCTGGGAATTTGCATTCAGTCCACTGGGGCCTATAAATGATAGAGCTTAGTACCTGCAGTACTGCCATACTGTGATACTTTGATGAGTTTACTTCGGTAATTGTTTCCTCACTATGTGACATGATAGTGCTGTCGCTAACCCTAGCTCAGGCTTTAAACTCGTGCTTCTAGCTACCACAGCCAGCGTGCTCCACATTTATGTGTGTAGAGGCAAAGTTGGTGGTGTCATTTCTTCAATGTCCTTGCATGCCTTGCGCGCCAGCTTTAATCAACAACCACCTGCGCAACAAAACCTCACGATCAAACACCATTCGCGAAGCCAACCCGCCGCGCCAACCACTCACCCCCAACTCAACACAGATGGACAAAACAGAGTCGCAATCATTACCAGCCACTGACGCTGTCAATGCCGCCGCTGATCAGGCTCATAATCAGAGCTCCGTTGCCGCGAAGCGCACAACTTCAGAAGAACCGAATACTGCTCCCGACACCAAACGAATTAAAACAAGCCATAGCCACGATGGCTTGACAGAGCCAGATGCAGCACCCCCAGCACCTGTGCCATTCAGAGTTCCGTTTCCTGATAAGGTATGTTGATACTGCTACAGTCTGGACACTTGTTGTATTGGCCTGTTCTAACTGTCGCAAAGCCCGCAGTGCTCGAGGAACGCAACGGCGAAATCGAATTCCGAGTCGTCAACAACGATGGCACCCGCGAAAGCTTCATCATCCTTACCGGTCTTAAATGCCTGTTCCAAAAACAACTCCCCAAAATGCCCAAGGATTACATTGCACGGCTTGTTTACGATCGCACACACAGGTCTATCGCCATTGTCAAAATGCCGCTCGAGGTCATTGGCGGCATATCATATCGAGAATTCAGAAGTCGGAAGTTTGCTGAAATCGTGTTTTGCGCTGTCTCTTCCGATCAACAAGTCAAGGGATATGGTGCCCATCTTATGGCCCATCTGAAGGACTATGTGAAGGCCACTTCCCCAGTGATGCACTTCCTGACATACGCCGACAACTACGCCACGGGCTACTTTCAAAAACAAGGCTTCACCAAAGAAATCACGCTTGACAAGTCTGTCTGGATGGGCTACATCAAAGATTACGAAGGTGGAACCATGATGCAATGCTCTATGCTCCCTCGAATACGTTACCTTGAAGCTGGCCGCATGCTGCTCAAGCAAAAAGAGACTGTGCAAGCCAAGATACGCCACCTGAGCAAAAGCCACATTGTCCATCAGCCGCCCCAACAATGGGCGAACGGTGTAACCCCAATCGATCCACTATCAATCCCGGCCATTCGTGCAACGGGATGGTCTCCCGACATGGACGAGCTGGCGCGCGTGCCACGACACGGGCCTCTTTTTCATGAACTCCGACGGTTCTTGTACCAAATCCAAAACCACAAACAAGCATGGCCGTTCCTAAACCCAGTCAACAGAGACGAGGTGCCTGACTACTATAACGTCATTTCATCACCAATGGATCTGTCGACGGTGGAAGAGCGGCTGGAGCATGATTTCTACACAGCTCCCAAGGACCTTGTCGGTGATCTTAAGCTCATCTTCAGCAACTGTCGGCAGTACAATGATCCAACAACTGTGTACACCAAGTGTGCAGTTAAACTGGAAAAGTACATGTGGAGTCTTATTAAGGAGATTCCCGAGTGGTACGAGCTGCTTGACGAGTAGTTGGTGCGACCATGTACAGCCATCAAGCTGGGGGTCTGGGAGAAACTACATAACGGAACAGACGACTTTGATGTGCCAAACGTCCTCATTAACAGATTTAATAAACATGATTGCGTACATTTGTTGTGAGGTTTACTTGTTTACTTGGGCAACGTGACTCTATCTGACGGCAAATAAAAAAACAAAACGCAGGGTAAAATGTTGGAGAATGCGCCATGCAATGTACCCTGACCAGCGATTCACGGCTGGGCAGCGTGGGATTCGGTAGCAAAAATGATAGAGATACCAATTCACTACGTTTACCCATTGGGCGAAAATAATTCACCAAAAAGAATGATGATGTCCAAGTTTACTGGATATCTTAACTGTTGACCACGATGGGATTCGAACCCACAATCTTTTGATTCGTAGTCAAACGCCTTGCCATTGGGCCACGCGGCCAGTTATTTGAATTGTTGAAAATCTACCCTCATATTTTCTACTGTGTACTTTCCACGCAATCAACGACAGGACAAGTTGCGACATGAATGAATGAAGAATGTTGATTATGGTCGAAGTAAACCGGACTCTTTCCCCCGCTACCTAATTATATTCCGAGTCATCTCTATGTCGCTCGATGATGTCATCCCGCCCAATGGGTCGTGTTCCATCGTTGAAAACCATTGCTTCACGGTGTTGTCTTCGAAGCCGTACTTCTTCTTCAGATTGTTCACGTGCCCTAGAGAGAACTCTCCCAGTCAAATCACTGCAGTCCACCGTGTACCTCTCGTCCCAATGAGATGTATATGAAGGCCCTCCCCACGGGCTCGGCTCCACATCAACATTTGTCGGAAACGGAACAAGTTTGGCTCTCCGGAGAGCATCCATGCCCGTAGCTGTCTTTTGCAGACATCTAATGAGATCAGTCACCTTGTTGTGCTTGTTCGTGTATTCGTAAAAGTTGTTTTGGCGTTCCTCGTCGCTGTCGCCCCAGTTCTGCTTAACAAGCCACTTTTCAATGAACTTGGACTGGATGAGCAGACTGTTATTGTCGCATTCTTGTGTAATTTCATAGAGAAACGAGAGAGCCAGCTTCTCGGTTTCGTCTCGAAGATTGTGTTCATCCCACATGCTGTTATCAAGCTTGGGAATCACAGAATCGGCTAAGCAGTGCTCCAGGCATCGCACGAATGCATTGTAGGAGCGTCGGTTATGGAGCTTTCGCAGCGGATGCCGAGATCCATCTATGGCGAAGATGAAGTTAGAGAGATCCGTACAGCGGTCATGTGGGAAAAGATGAAATGAATTCAGGACACTCACATGTGTTAGTTATCACGAGAGCGAGAGATTGCAAACAACGAAGTCTCGTTTCATGGCTCTTCTTAGTAATGCCGATGATTAGAATTTTCAGTGTACTTCTATCCTCAACAGCTCGATCTGACAAGATCTTGAGCGAGATATCTCTAATGGAATAGTTGGGATGATCTGCCAGTTTTTCAATCGTGTCCAGCGGCAATGCGTCTTCAGTCTCCTGTGTAATATACTGAGTCTTCACCGGTATTGGCTCCATGATGCTGTCTTCTTTGACTGAGTTGAGCATGCTCCACATGACACCAACCATGGTGGCAGCATAAGCCGCCATGCCGAATAATAGGAGGCGTTCATTTTTGATGGTGCCAATAAGGCCTAGTGAACTCATGATGCTTGGGCTTGTTCGGGTTTGGGTTTGTGCGTCAGAAGCTCACGTTCGATTCACCCCAGCATTACAGAGTTGAGGGGTGGCTGACGGCAGCTCCAGCTGGGAATTGAGTTTCAGGCGAAAAGAAGTCGGGATGAAGTTAATTGGTACAACAAAAGGTATTCAAAGGTAAAATGGTGAGTTGCAGACAAGCAAATAGCTGTCCAAGTAAAGGCGTCACCAAGTCCGAAGCTATGTTCGTAGCTGGAAGTTGAGAAGTTATGCCAGATCTCACCGCTTTCAGATAAGATAATCAATAAGTGGGGCCGTATACAAAATTAATTTTTGGATCTATAGATTTGTCGTGAACTTTTTTTTGTAGCGCTGCGCTGCTTGCTAGGTCTCGTTATTCTGCCATCATTGCGACTGGCGCCTGACTGACAAGTGCCCTTTTCCATACCTCATTTTCTTTACATAAAATCAGGCCCAGCATGGCTCCATCTCAGTTGAAGCGATTGAAGTCCTCGCTCCGAGAGCAGGGCATTATTGGCCCGCAAAAGTCCAAGAAGCAGAAAAAGGCCCAGGCCAACGATGCCAAAGGCCAGACCGAGAAGCGCCTGCGCAAATCCGCTGCCCTGGGAAACATTCGCGAGCAGTTCAATCCATTCGACTTAAAGCACAGCCGCGGTCCCAAGTTCGAGGTCACGACCAACAGACCCGCGGCCTCCAAGGGCGTGATGGGGCGGCCCGGCGTCACAAAGGCAGTGGGCGAGCAGAGAGTATGTCCTTCTTTTGTCCTCACTGCACCGAACCTGTATGGTTCATGTTCGACAGCTTGTGCTAACGCCGCTGGATATTTAGCGTCAAGAAACCCTACTTGTTGAAATGCAACGGCGCAACAAGGTCGGCGGCATCCTCGATAGACGAATCGGCGAATACGACCCGAACATGGCCCTCGAAGACAAAATGCTCGAGCGTTTTGTTGCTGAAAAGCAGCGCAGCCACAAGAAGTCGTCCCTGTTTGATCTTGAGGACGAGGAGCCCGTCAGCGCCCTGACCCATAACGGTCAGGCTCTAAGCTTCGACGACTACAACGACAACGACGATGACATGTCCGATATTGGCAGCGATGTTTCCATGGACGAACGGAAAAAGATCAAGCGCCAGCGCTTCTTGGAACAGCTCCAGGCTGATAAAGACGCCGCCGAAGAGGCTGGCGAAGACGGCCAACCCAAAATAAAAAAGTCGAAGCAAGAGGTCATGAAGGAACTAATAGCCAAGTCCAAGATGTACAAGTACGAACGCCAGGCAGCCAAGGAGGACGACCTAGAAGTTATCGCAGATATTGACAAGGAGACCCACGACGTCTTGAGCCTCCTACTAGGCTCCAAGCCCAAGAAGGACGTCGTGTCCTCTGAAAAGGCCGTCACCAAGGTTGCTGGCATGGACCGCGCCGACTTTGAGAGAGACTTTGACAGAAAGATCAAGCTACTCGCCGACGACACTCGCTCGAAGCCTGCCGAACGTACAAAGACCGACGAGGAGATTGCCGCGGAACAGTCTGAGAAGCTCAAGAAGCTGGAGGAAAAGCGTCTCAAGCGCATGAACGGCGAGGAGGACTCGTCCGAGTCTGAACAATCAGAGGATGAGACTTCGAAGGCTGCCCCCGAGGGTGCCATGGATGTGGATGACGAAGAAGAAGAAGAAGAAGAAGACTTTGGTTTGGGACAGGGTATCAAGACCAGACACACTGCAGCCGAGCTTGGCTTTGAGGATGAAGACGACTTCCTCATCGATGACGACCTTGTGGCGAGCGGGTCAGATGTGGATATTGCGTCCAGCGATGAAGATGACGAAGATGATTCTGACGACGATGAAGACAACGACTCTGAAGAGGACAACTCCGAAGAAGAAGACGACGAGTTCACACAAGGCCTCCGGTTAACAGCACAAGAGCTTCAAAATCCCGCCTTTGAGACCTCGGGTATCAAGACCCGTGAAGGCAACGACGAGTCGGGTCTCCCCTATACCTTCCCATGCCCCCAATCACTCGACGAACTGCTCACCATCATCACCGCTCATCCTTTCGACAAATTGCCTACCATTGTGCAGCGGATAAGAGCTCTGTACCACCCTAGTCTTGACAGCTCCAACAAGGACAAACTGGGCCACTTTGTCGAAGCCTTGGTTGACTTTGTCGCCAACTGCCATGAGTTTGAAGGTGTCGAATTTGCCGTGGTTGAGAGCGTCTCTAGACACATCCACTCTATGGCGAAAATGTTCCCGATCAACGTCGCCAAACAGTGCCGCAAGTACATCACCGAGCTTACTGAGCAGCGATCCCTGGCGCCTACCATGGGCGATCTGGTTCTTCTAACGATTGTTGGCACCATGTTCCCCACCTCCGATCACTTCCACCAAGTTGTAACGCCTGCCATGCTCTGCATGGGCCGTTATCTCGGCCAGAAGGTGCCGCAAAACGTCACCGACTATGCTGTTGGTGCCTTCATGGTGACTCTTGTCTTGCAGTACCAGCAGATGGCCAAGCGCTTTGTTCCCGAAGTACTTGTTTTCTCACTGAATGCGCTTGTGTCGCTTGCTCCTATTAAGCCCTCGACGCCCATTGGTTCATTCCCTATTCACGAGCCCGCCAAGGGTATCCGCATCAGCAAGGCCCAGAACATTACTGTTCGCAAGATGAAGCTCACTGACTGCGAGGTCGATGAGCGCACGCCCAAGGAGGAGCTGTCGCTCAAGGTTGCCCTTGTTGATACCTTTGTGCAACTGCTTGACGCTGCCTCCGAGGTGTGGACAAGCAAGGCCGCATTCTCCGAGACCTTCCAGGCCGCCCAAGACATGGTGAAGCACCTACGCTCCAAAGTCTCACGCAGCCATCTTCCTGTCGCCCTTGCTGAGCGCCTGGAACGCACAGCAGCCAAACTGGCGCGCTCATTGAAGGTCTCCCAGCTCAACCGTCGGCCGCTGGAGCTACATCACCACAAGCCGCTGTCCATCAAGATGTCATTCCCCAAGTTCGAGGACCAGTTCGACCCCACCAAGCACTACGACCCCAACAAGGACCGCGCCGAGTCCGCGCGCCTGCAAAAGGAGTACAAGCGCGAGCGCAAGGGCGCCCTGCGCGAGCTGCGCAAGGATGCGAACTTCATGGCCCGCGAGAAACTGCGTGTCAAGAAGGTCAAGGACGAGGCGTACGAGAAGAAGTTCAAGCGGCTGGTGGCAGAGATCCAGGGCGAAGAGGGTGCGGCGTCCAACGAGTACGAGCGCGAGAAGTCGAATCGCAAGAGAGCGAGATCGCGGGCATAGAGGAGGCAAGACGAGGATTAGCTGCTTGCTGGTGTTTTGTTGTATTTCTTTCTGTTTTCCGTCATGCAAGGTTGGGACTGCCCATATTGCCTTGGCCTCCCTTGGGTATTCTTTTGTTTGATATATGGAGTTTTTGTGTAATTGTTGTACTACTGGTAGCTGCAAAAATCAATGGCTTTACATAATGCATGCGGAAGATATATTTGTGAGCCTATGCTTGTCTGGTGTTCATCGGAAAAACAAAAGATGAGTGAAATGAGAAATTGAAGCAAAAAGAAAAAAAATACATCATCGTGAAGTGCCACAATGACGATCAAAAAAAGATTGGTCGTTGCTCCTGGTGGGGGTCGAACCCACGCTATTGTATTTGTTAGCATTCTGAACTGGTGATTGGCTGAGGTATGGTGGAGCGGTAACTTACACTTTCGCATTTCGTCATATTTATCAGCGGATCTGATCAATATAAGAACGACACGCTAACCACTGCGTCACAGGAGCGGACGAGGTTGGATTCAGAAATTCGGCTGCCTATTGGTATTAATACGACATAGTTTGTAAGTGGGACCGCCCATAGGGACCGCCCTTCAACCCAGCGACCAGCTTATTCAGGCGCTCTCTCTTTGGGTGGTCACTTTGTCCACTTCATGGCATCTCTGCATCACAAAAGAAAAATCAAAATTCTCCAAGTCAACTTTGTCAGTATTTTTTTTTTCCATTATGAACCAGCCCTTACTGACAATATAATCCAGTTACAATGAGCTCTCGTCATAGACCACCACATGCAGAGTCGTCAGCTCGTCCGGTAGAAGCTACAGAAAACCCCAGCGTCCATGAAGCTGGCGATGATGACGTCGATGACTACATGACCATGGCTATCATGGAACCTGTGCAGCCTGTCAAGGAAAGCTCATTTCAACGCACCCAGCGCCTTAAAAAGGAGGCCATGGCACGCGGTCGGCCCAAGTCCAAAGCCGAGATTGCCGGTGAAGAAGCCACAGCACGCGACGCCGCGCTATCCACGTCTCTTCTTGATGCGCCTGATGCCAAGAAGAGCAAAGGCTTTGCGATGATGGCAAAGATGGGCTTTGCCGGTGGTGGCTTGGGAAAAAAGACAGAGACGGGGCAGGGCAGCGGGAGAGCTGAGCCTATTCGGGTGGAGATCAAGAGTGATAAAGGAGGTGTCGGCATGGAGTCTGAGAGAAAACGCAAGCTGCGAGAAGAGGTGGAACGTCTGGAAAAGGAATGCGATGGCGCTGCAAAGAAGGTCAAAGTGTTGGATCCGCTCGAGTACCGTGATCGTCTGGCTAAAGAGCGCGAGGCAGAGCGTATAGAGAAGCAGGTTCTCGCTGCCCAGCGAATGGCACTGCGTCTACACGATGAGAAGGCCGAGGCTGAGGCAGAGACTGAGACCGGGACTGGGAATGGAGCAGAGAAATCCCAGCCGGGGGATCTTGCAAACATCAATATCCTCTGGCGTGGGTTGTTCAAGGCCCGACGAGAAGCCGAGCGCCAAAAGCTACTCAAGCGCAGGCTGGAAGAGAGTCTTTCTGCAATGCATGGCGGAGACGAAGGTGCAGAAGACGATGATAATAGAATGGCAATGGGGAAAGACGTATCGTCGTTATTACCCCTCGATGAGAATGAGGCTGCCGAGGATGAAGAGTTGGAGCAGTTCGAGGGTTTAGAGCCGGCTCGGAAACTGAACAGGCTGCTCGTGCATCTCAGAGAAGAGCACAAATATTGCCTGTGGTGCAAATGCGCATACACGGATGCAGAAATGGATGGATGTCCGGGAATCACGGAAGAGGAACACGATTAATTGGCTGGTAATCAAAAGATTGGGTATAAGACAAGAAACTATGTATGTAAACAAGATGCAACGGCCAGATAGTAAACATCACCACACACAGCAAAACAGAAAGCAGCCGGAACGAGCATACCCAACGAATCATGACAGGAAAGAAGAAAACACGTTAAACCGGGCGCTATCCAACTCTCCCGCTCCGTCTCTTGTCTACACCTCGAAGTAATAATCATCATCGAGACCCTCGCGATCCGGAACCACGCCCATGCCCGGCGCCGGCCGCGAATACGACGTTTCGAGATTGACATTCAGGAGCCTGATTTTCAAGCCGTAGTCGCTGACCATGTTCACCAGCTTGTCCGTCTCAGCCGTAATCGGCGTCTGGTGTAGCAGCAGAAGCAGGCCATCCAGCCATTCAGACGCCGCGCTCTGGTGCAATGGGTACAGAACAAGCACTGCTTTTTCATCTGAATGGCGGTCGCCGTCGGGCCCATCAAAGCTATTGATCGTGATTTTGTGAGCCTTGTTCGAGGTAGCCCCGTTTTGCAGGAGATTGGTAGACGAGGCCGAGCCATGGCTGGTGCTGTTTTTGCGGCCTGTTTGTGTGGCTGTCGTAGAGCCTGTGTCGTCGTGGTCTTCGCCGCCATCCGCACTACCCGTCGATGACACATTTGAGACTACGGAACTGATGGTGCTCAGGTCGATCTTCTGCGCCAAATCATCGAGGGTCGGATCATGAGGAGTCCTATCGGCAAAGTCGGCATAGTGCAAGAAACGGCGGTTA
This sequence comes from Chalaropsis ovoidea, assembly GCA_038407185.1. Classification (NCBI taxonomy): domain Eukaryota; kingdom Fungi; phylum Ascomycota; class Sordariomycetes; order Microascales; family Ceratocystidaceae; genus Chalaropsis; species Chalaropsis ovoidea. The sequence continues at coordinate 1,794 of JAXHKQ010000024.1, read as the reverse complement.
TGTGAGAGACGTGCAAATCGCCATGGGGTTGCCGTGTAAAGCGGTCGTTTTCGGGTGCCGTTGGCAAGGCCATCGATCTCGAGATTGCTGCCGTTTCCCATGCTCCCGTTCTGTGCAGACTGCGTCGTGCTATTGGCGGTATTTGAGCGCGGGAACTCGCGCTTGGGCGTTGGTCTTGTGAACCAGGCGCCTTGTAGTAGACAGCGGATGCGCTGTTCCTTGACGAACTGTAGTGCCTCATTACGCAGTTCCTCGCGAACCTGGTACAAGTGCTGACCCCAGTTGTCCTCGAACGACAACTCCAACAGCTCCATTTGTAGAGCACGGAGTCGTCCACACTCGAACTCCTGTAGTTCTTCTTCCACCTCCACCACGCTCTTGGTCCGCGTAGCCTGGCCGATCACTTGCTCTATGAGGATCCGCACCAGCTCGGCAACCTTGTCAAAGTCGGCACGCACTGCTCCAGTGGCCTTCCACAGACGGAAGAAGGCGTGGAGACCGGCAGTGTGCATCCGCGACCATTGGAGTATGAGTGGCTTGAAGAGCTTTTCGTTCATCTTGTTGGCGTCGAGTGACTGGTGGCTCTTAGGCTCGTCCAGGTCTTTATCAACTTCAAAGTGATCGTAAAGGATTATGCTGACTGCCATGCTCGCTCTGGCAATGGGGCTGCGCTCGTGCAGTGGTTTTGACGATTGCTCAAGAAGCAGTTTTTGAAAGCCATCCTCGTTCTTTTTTACGTAGTCGGCGAGATCCATGAGACCTAGATATCCGCAGAAATCGAACTCGGGTGCCGGGTTTTCCGTCTCGAAGCCCAGGCGCCGCCATTTGCTAGGGTTGTGTTTGCGGCCTCTCTCCTTGTCATGCCTGCCGTCTACCGATTCGTCTTTGGAGCTGTTGGAAATGGACTGATACCGGCCCGGGGCGGATGAGAGATGTATGCTTTTCAAGGCTCGTCTGTGCTCTGTGCGTTCTTGGTCCACGGCAATCTGACGCCACTTGCGCAACAAGACCTTTACCAGGGACTGGAATTCTAAAAGAGGGTGTGCCAGGTCCTGCAGCGCACTACTTTGCATCAGGCTGAACACACTCTTGAAGAGACCGAGATCTTGCAGCCTCTTGATAAACTTGAGCCAGTCCTCGAGAGGAACCAAGGTGTCGTTCCCATCCACTATGATGGAGTCGCGAATCAAGGCATTGATGAGTTGTAGAGAGTTGGCGCATAGCATGTGGTCTGCCGACTGAAGCTGCTGCACCACAAGCTCAAAGAACTGTGGATGCACGGCCACAGCTGGTTTCAAAGCCCGGAAGCCAAATGTGATTTCGGAATATGAAGACGTGTTGGGGCGGGAATGGCTGACGAGCGCCACAAGAATAGACATGGCGCCACGCAGAATGTTGACGAGGGGATTTGTCACAATCAGCTCGACAATGCGCTCAATGAGATCGCTGGCATGCGACCCGTTGAAGATATCCCAGCCCATGTCAACTTCCAGTAGTCTGCTCAGACTCTGCAGTGCATACGCCAGCGTATTGCCCCCCAGTGTCATGATCAGACGACGTAGTATGTCGAGTCCACCAGAGGATATGAACACATCCGCAAAGGCCGGGTCGTTGATGGAGGACTGGAGCTTGAATACTGCCATACGCCGAGCGGCATCTTCATCGCTATTCAAGCGGGCCAGTAGCGCCGGGATATCGGCTTGGTCCATGTTTCCGAGATAGGTCAAGTCAAATGTTGGTCTTGGTTGACGATGGATAGTGTTTTGCGAAGTGTTCCGGTCGGTCGGTTGGCAG
>JAXHKQ010000250.1:0-31107 GCA_038407185.1 Chalaropsis ovoidea | reverse complement strand
GTGTGGAAGGACGACCAGCGCAAAGGCAACAAGAGTAACGTTTAAGATGAGTTTTCTACGGGTGTCATGCTAGAGTAACTTCAGTTGTCTTGTTCTGTTTAGTAAATGGGTACTTCGGATTTGCGTGATTACTGACTTCACTTTCTTCATTCTTTTATTTTATTTTTTTCTTCATTTTTTCTCTTTTTTTCCTTTTCCTCCCTTCTCCTCTCTCGCTATCTTCACAGGTCGTGTTCTGGACTTTGTGCATCCAAGACAAGAGTATACCCAAAAAAGGCAGCAAAACGGACATGATCTGACAGCTGGCATCCTACTGCCAACAAGCGAAGCTGGAATTTTGCCCGTTTTTCTTTTTTAAGTTGGCTTCCCATGGCAGGTGTCAGAGGAGGGGGGAAGGAGGGGTAAAATCGGTATTTGGCCATTTTTTTTTGCTGTTGCAGGACAAGGAAAGAAGGGTGCTAGTGAAGACGAAGCAGACAGGCAGGTAGGTACATAGACAGGAGCTGCATACTATTGGGTACATTCAGTAGGCAGCCTGTGCTGCTGGATCTTTCTATGAGCAGAAAAAAACAAAGGAAAGAAAGGAAAAGCCCCCTATCAAAAGGACTTCTGCGTCTATCCGTCCGTTATTGCAGTTGCCTTTCTAACAATCTTATGAGCAAGTTTTTTTTTATCTTCGTCTTTTTTTTTGGGCATCTCCTTCCTTTCTTTCTTTTCCTTCCTGCATCCTTTCAACGCTCTAAAATCTCACCCCCGAATCTGACTGGCTCTCTCTCACTTTATTGTCTGGCCCCTGCCACGTGGGAAATATGTGCCAAATACTTATATGCACGCCCAAGACTGAAAATCGCTGAGAAGAGGAGAAAGAAAAAGGAAAAAGGAAAAAGGAAAAAGGAAAAAGGAAAAACCACAAAAGACTGAATATATACAACGAGGGAGAAGCAAGGAAAAAAGAAAAAAAAAAAAAAGAAAAAAAGAGACACGGCGATAATAATAAAAGAATAAAGAAATAAAAAGTCCCTGCCTTCTTCTTCTCGCCCTCCCTCCTCCCTTGGCCGGTCTGCCCTTCCTCCCCTCCCGCAGACAGCAGCCAGAGCTGACTCTAGGGTCCGAACATGACAGCTTAGCCGCTGTAACATTGGGAACGAAGAAACTTCCCTTTTGTTTCTCTTGTTCTTTTTTGTCGTGTCGATGGGTTTGTTCGAGGGGCTGGCATGCAGTTTTATTGGTTGTTGTGCACTCTTTCCGTGCGTGGCCGCCAGCGCCAGGGAGGAGCCGGACAGGCAGAGGCAGAAGGCAGAGCGAGAGGAAGTCACAGTCACAGTTTGACGACGATGGGACTTCCTCACATGCATGTTATACACACGCCCTGTGGGAATGGGTGGCGTCGTACTTTTTTTTTGTCATCCACGTCAGCTTATTTGCTGTCAATAAACCTTGCTGTGTTGGTGGAGTGCCTCTACGACTTTGTGTACTTGTGTGTGCATGTGTGTGTGTGGCCTGAAAACCAAGGGCACCTTTGCTCGCTTCAGGTGGCCAACAGGAGGGGCTTCACTGTATGTCTCTCTCCTGCCTGGGCTCTTATTGTGCATTGATATGTGAAGGATGGGCAGTGGAAGCGGGCGACAGCAAAGAGCAAGGCGGCCGGCCACATTTCTGTAGCATTGCAGGACATTACATGTAGAGTGAAATGCCTTAGTGCTTGAGCGAGATTCGAGGAAAGCTCGAGTCTGCAGTATCGAGTGTCAAGTCTCGAGGCCATCTGGAGCGCGGGCTTTTTTCGTCAATTTTATCTCTTGCTTGCCATTTGCGGTCTCCCTTCAAGCTAACAAAGCCTAAATGGAATGAATAAATGAAAGAAAAAGCCAAGGTTGTAGACAAACAGAGACGAGAGAGACACCGCATGACACATCCAGCTGACATTCGTCGCTCACTTTCCTTTTTGTGTCTCCTTGTTTTTCTTGTTCAACAGCGCTTTAAATACGGCGATCATTTACCCGGGGTTTAGCCTTCACAGGCTTCAGGCCCGTAGTTGAAATTGGCGCTGCATGTAGCGTTGTAGCAAGTGCTGCAAGCCAACTCTTGTTGCTGTACTTGGGTACATTGGGACTTTCCTGTCAGACAGATCAAAGCCTTTTGGTTCCTGTCAACAGCTGACTTAGTGAACGTCAGGTTCCAACTTCGTTCTTTCCCTGGATGTGACTCGTGGGCCGCGAACCTTTGCGCGGCCTGAAAATTGTAGCACAAAAGTACAATCAGGCTCCTCGCAATCTCTGCCAGACAAACAGAGGGATAAAGACTCTAGCCCGTGGCGGGGCCTCGGCCTGTGCATAAAGTGACGACAGCAGTCACAATGACGTCGGCGGGTGTATGGCTCGGCTGGATGTGGCATCTGCTTGCGACTGGACTGGACTGGGAAAGTGCGAGAACGGGCAGGAGCAGAAAAACAAGGGTACGCGAAAGTACAGTACATCCATTGTTCATTGTGTGTAAGTACGTAGCCACAAGGAGCATGACGATGCGAGCAGGGCAAAGCCAATAGTTCTCAATCACGGGCTGGTCTTGGTATGTTTGTGCTAGAGACACAGGCAGATTGGACATGTAACCACCCTTTGTTGCGATATTGCATGCTAAGATGTGTGCACAGATGCATGTATCCACACACACACACACCACTGTTTGGTGTGCGGCCTGCAAGTCATTCGTTTGTATGACGGATTGAGGCTTGACGGCATGTGTTTTTTCTTGCACACAACAGAAACAAAACGAATCAATGTTTTCTCAATCCTCTGAGCTATATAGCATGCCAGCCCAATGTTGAAGAGAACAGAACAATGGGAGTGGGGCTGGACTTGGACAGCTGTTCGAACCCTAACGTTCCGATCCTCTAGGGTCAATCGGGGTACCGATTCAGCGCTTGATACAGTTTCAGCTCTGATCCAAAGAAAGAAATTTATAGGACAAGACCAACGCTGGAAGCAAAATGTCTGGAACTCGTCTTGTGTCTTCCTACACCATGCCATTTATCCCCTAGGGCGGCTCAGCCTGTCAGCAAGGAGCTGAGGTGGAAAAAAAAAAGAAAAAAAAGAAAGCCAAGCTGAAAAGACAAGAAGACAAAATAAACAACAACAGAAACAACACAAGTACAAGTAAAACAAGAGCGGGTCTTGCCAGAAGAATGACATGACAAGCAAAACATCTCAGGCCAAAACAAAGGGATAAGCAGGGAGGGGTAAAAGGGAAAACGGGAAAAAGGGAAGGAGATAAAAAAGGCTGCTGTGAGACACGGCGATCAACGTCGAGCAGGGAGAGCGAGAAAGGCGGGCAGAGAGGCGGGCAGAGAGGCGGGCAGACAGACAGACGGAAGGACAAGCTGAAGGGCTGTCGTAACACGTTCCCCCGGAGAACAGACAGACGGCAGGCAGGCAGGCACACGCAGCACGCATGCGTATGTTACTTGCATTATTGCATTGTTCCACGCAAATAAGTGGCAAGTACGGACAAGTACAGACAGGTGCGCAGGCAACTGCCTCGACAGACAAAGCAAACAGAACGGAACAAACGCCCTGCTAACAAGCGCCCCCCATGTTGCGTGCTTGTATCACGGCATAAATGACATGGTACAACATGCGACAAGATTGTTGATACTGGATCGGTGACAACGGGTGCAGCTCAGGCAGATGACAAGATGTGTGTGTGTGTGTGTGTGTGTGTGTGTGTCTGTATAGCCCAGTCCTGTTGATTCCAAATCAGCCCACGCCCCCTCACAGCCATTTTTTATTTTATTTTATTTTTATTCTTTCGAGGCGCCCTGCCTCTACCCGACCTGACAGAGCTGCCAACACGGCTCTGACAAGAAACCTCTTTTTTTTTCTCTCCTCCCTCGCTCTCTGTTTTCCTGACAGGCGCTGAGCTTCCTTCTCATGCTCCCTATTTTGTATTCCCCGTTTAAGCCTTGACAAGAATGTAGGGGGCAGCTTCCAGCTAAGCAGGCCAGGCGATACGGACAGGAAAAAGAAAAAAAGAAGCGAGGCGGCGGCTTGTCAAACGGGGGGGAAGGAGGGAGTAGGGGGGCGTGCAATTGCAATGTCTGTCCCGTTTGTTGGCGGGCTCAGCGTCGAGTCCGATTCTGGGCCGACTGTAGGCCGACGCTGGCCCGACTCTAGGGCCCCGATCCTGCTGCTACACACTCGACAAAGGACGCATGTACAGTCAATTACAACTACAACTGCAACTGCAACTGCAAATGCAATTGGAATTACAATTACTAGCGCTCATATATTTGCATTAGGTACAAATCGGGGTGTTGCCTGAGGTAGTACTACTAACCACGCAACCCGCACAGCATCTCAGCTCAAATGCGCCTCCCCCTCCCATGCCATGCAACCGACAAAAATAGGCCAAACAGGCAAATCTATGCGTGTGATGATCAGCCAACAGCACCGGCAACGACATCGGCAAGTACAGGTGCAACGACATTGGACATTGAACAAGCGGACAGCGGTCGGAAGGAACACTGGCTACCATCGCATCGTTAAAGCGACGGTCCATAGTGTTCAGATGTCGTGCGTTTTGTGCCACGTAGCGTTGCGTTTAGGCTGAGCTGATTGTAGGAAAAAAAGACAAAGCGTTTGAAAGTAGTAGACAAGAAGGCAATGTTGGGTGTTTGTCCGGGTCACATGACCGGATATGGGGTTATATAACCCTAACGGTGCTATCACGGTTTAGCGGCAGTTCTGACAGCTGGCACAGCAATAGCGTTGTACTTTGCTTGGCCTGATATGTATTGACTACACGGAGTTTGCGTATGTTCGGGCCATCATTTCATTTGTTTTGCTGTCAGCAGTCTGTATCTCTGCGTCTGTGTCAGGCCGTGTCTGTGTCCATGTTTGTCTCTGCGTCGTGTCCTCCTATTTCTTTTTTTCTTTTTTGCCTCCCCCTCTCATGTGCAGACATATATGGACTCACAGGAGCCCCGTGTCCCGTGTCCCGTGTCCCCTCCTCCAGGAGAACACCAAAGAGTACGAGAGAGACGTGATGCAAAGCTGTGAAACTTGTACAGGGCACCACCCGGACGGGGCCTTGGAAGCTGAGACTGAGCCTGGGGCTGGGTCTGGGTCTGGGGCCGGGCTTGCAAGCTTGCTGCACTGCACCTGTTTCTGGCGGCCTGTCTGCCTCAGCCAGCCAGCCAGCCAGCCAGCCAGCCAGCCAGCCAGTCTGTAGTGTGGTACATCTGCTTCATAAATGCACAATTATAGAAGAATAGAGATAGCGCCGATGCACAGGACTTGTCAGATGCCACGATCTACTTGAAACACCAGCCACTAGTTGGCCCTGGTGGCAGCTTGAAGTAAAGAGAAGGAGAGCAAAGGCGGAAAAAAAGACAGCAAAGACAGAAAAATTGCGTCGGTGCACCTTGTTCAGGGCTTGGGTCGGCCTATAGACGGGCAATAAGAGACAAGAGGCGAGTTCGGGAGTTGGTAATGGAGTTGGTGTTAGTGGAGGCTTGAAGTAAGTACAGGGTACTTACAAGCTATCGCAGTTCTTGAGATTACAGACCCACGCCTATACTGAGAGACACAGAAGAGGACCTGTGCGGTGAGTTCACAGTACTTGTCTTTTTCCTCTTTTTTATTTTTCTCTCGAGAGCCCTTCTTCTGTCTCTTCTTCTCACCGCCTGAAACCCCCCCTCTCACTATTTCTCCTATTCTCCTTCTTTTATCCATCTTCAGAGGCTCGAGTGGTGCTAAGCCCGTCTTGTCTTGTCTCTGTGTCATCTGTGGGCAGAGAAGAAGCCAGGTGCTGCTGTTGGCCAGTGCGCCTGCTCAAGACTCGAGCACCACCAAGGAGGGAACCCATGATGTACACAGCGACATGCTGCTGGTTGTATGTGCTGGACAAGTCACTGTAGTGTACTTACATATATGTCTGTCTATATCAAGAGATCAAAAGTCCAAGCCTCTCCTCTCCTCTCCGTCCGAAGTGAGGCGGGCTGCTTGATTGGCTGGGGCCGAAAAGAAGCACCCACGCCAATGAAAGTTACAGAAGAGGGAAGGCATTGCGAGAAGCCAGAGCCCGGACCAGAAAGACCACAAAGCGGAGAGGCAGAGAGAAGGAAGGAGGCGTTTTTCTCTCCCCCCCCTCCTCTTCGTCTTTTATTGCCTGATCTGCTGCCGCTGCTGCTCTCTCTCGTTGGCCGAGTTAGGATTTCAGAGCCTTTTTTTTTATTATAGTTCGTGTTGCGGAAGGGAAAGAACAGCAAACGAAAGAAAAAAAAACACAGACAGCACAGAGAAATGCATTGGGCAATAACCGGAGGTAAAAAAACGCGACCACACGGCAGTAAAAAGAAAGCAAGAGCCAGGACAGACACAGACACTACACGGACCAAGTAGGACAAAGGGGTGCATGGGAATTCTGCTTTCGTAAGGTGGGAGGGAAAAAGGCAAACGGAAGGGTAAGCGGATTAAACAGAACAGGAAGGAGAAGGAGAGATAGAGAGAGAGAGAGAGACAGACAGACAGAGCAGTAGCCGTTGGATGGCCTGTGGTTGTTGAGGAGGGGATTTGTCACAAGATGTAGAATTTCGCTCTTGCCTTGTGCCCTCCGCGTGTGTTGGGAGTGGCAGAGCGGGCAAGCGGTGCCTGGCTGTTTGGTGGCAGGTGTGGATTCTGGCCAAGTACACACGTACACACACAATACAGCTGGGTAGCTGCCCAAGTCGGCGTGCAGAACATCCAGCAAGGCTTGGTAAGAACCCGTGGTTTGGCCAGCCGTTGTGTTGTGCTGTGTTGTGCTGTGTTGTGCTGTGTTGTGCTGTGTTGTGCTGTGTTGGTTGTGGTGTGGTAAGCAAGACCAGAGATTTAAAAAGTCTGGGATGACATGACAGCTCGGCAAAGCCTTGCTCCATGCTTGCCCAATCCTCCGCTCCGCAGTCGTCCTTGTTCCTTCTCTCGCAGTTTTCTTGCTCGTGGCCGTTCTTGCCAGCGGTTGTTTGCACTGCACTGCACTGCACTGCACGGGACTGAACTTGCAATTGCACTAATACGGCAATATTTCCTCAAACGCCCTGCGGTTCCATTATTATCGCCCTGTATTAGTCCATCTTTTTATGCACCGACTTGGTCTTGTTCGTGGTGGCCCCTCCTCTGCACTCCGCCTGGCTTGTGTGGGGCTGTCTTCGCCCCGAAGCTGTCACAGCCGGAGTTTTCTTTTTTCTTTTTTCTTTTTCTTTTTTTCTCTTTTCCTCTACAGGGAAGGCTAAAAAGGGAGAAATGCTCCGACTGCAACTGCGACTTTGATTGGGCTTGCATCCAATTGCTGCGGGCTTGCCGTTATTTCTGCCTTCCGCTCCGAAAAGGGAGAACCTCCTCAAAAGACAAAGAGCCAACAGCCGGCCTGAACACGCGTTTCGGACCTCGTCTGGCACATTTTCCCGTGTTCACGGCGCTGAGGCCAACGAGCAGATGCGCTTGTCTTGTTTTATTTGCCCGTTGATTTATTGTCTCTCAGTTGGTGTCCATGTTCTCCATGCACTTACAGGTGCACGTTTGTCCAATACGCATGTCTGCACTCGGCCTCGACTCCCCCTCTCCGGGGCTTACAGCTAACAATCTACAGCCTACACATGGGTACGAGCCTCGCAGCGGCCGCGGCGCGCGCTCGTGGGCTCTTAGTTGGAGGCATTAGAGGCATAACACGCAGCTCGCAGGACGCAACGCAAAACGGCCCTTTTGTCATACACTTCTGCGGAGGGGGCATGTATGCCTTTGCTTCTCTCGCGTTTGGCTCGTTTTCGCAGGCTCTTTTTTTTCTTCTTCTTTTCTTGATTTGATTGCCCCGTCAACACCGTGTCCCTCAGAGCGAGCCATCGTGCGTGCCTCGTGTGCGTGCGCAGGTGCGTTGTTCGTGGTCTTTGCTGCGGCGGCTTTCTGAAGAGGGACCATAAAGGTACGTGAACAGCGCAGACTGGCTGGCTTCAGATAGAGTCCGGGTGACAGTGCCACACTGACCAGCTGAGGGGGCGATACTTGTCGAATTGGCCGTTCACTGTTCGGGGTTTTACAGAGGCCGATCCGATGTCGTTGTTTCGAGACATGGTGCCGGCAGGTGGCAGACGGACGAGTGCTAGGTGGGAGATCGGAAAGTGCCAGGTGGCAGACTGACAAGTGCAGACTGACAAATGCAGGGGCTGGCGGCAGCTGGCAACGCTGGCCTAACACTGCCAACTAGAAACACCACTCCTGAAATGAAGCCTGCAATATCACACTCATTATATAACGCCCGCTGTCCTTTGACATGTCACGAGCCTGTGTAATCCACACCAAGACTCGACTAGCATCTCATGCTCTGCTCATATCAGCCTTTCGCATTGCTTCTTAAGCTTCTGTCTTCTTCCATGGGGCGCTATTTTCTGGGCTGTTCCCTGTTCCTTGCCCTGTTTTATAGCAATAATGACCTGTAATAAAATGCGCTAGAGGCCTAGAGCCCCGGAGCCCTGGCCAACTAACAAGCACAGGCACAGGCCTGCAATCCAACAACGTACCACATTTCTGGTGCATCCATGTTATTAGTTGCATCGGCTTACATATAGCAACAAGCCGGCATTGAGCGCATTTTACATGTTCTTTGGCTCCTTCTCTTTCGCCCCCGGACTCCCTGTCTACAGTGCATATAGATGGGCCACCACATATAGACGGCATGTTGATGCTGCTGCTGCTGCTGCTTCGAGAGCCGGCACCGGCCTCGCAGGCTCTGCATATCGTAAGGGGGAGACGAGAAAGGAGTCTGCCTAGGCAAAGCTTTGATGTCCATGTGCTTTTTTCTTCCTCCTTCACCGCTGCTTGTTTGTGAGAGCTAACGGGGGGGTCATCCAGTATTTCTGAGCCACACTCCTCGCCTCTATACCAAAGAAGAATAAGAGATCAAATCCAGGGAGACTCGGAAGAAACGAAGCCAGGGAATCTTTATTGAGGGCAGATCCCACCCCCTCAAAGTCGACACGGAAACAACGGCACTGGTCGGACTTGGGGACAGCCGCTGCGACGCACCCAAAGCCACCGGGTGTCTCTTCTCTCCTTGTCTTTGGTACTTGCTGGCTGGCTGGCTGGCTGGATATGATACGATTTCCTTCCCCCCATCACAAGACTTTGGTCGAGGTGGAGGTCAAAACATAGACGAAGGAGCTAATCTGCATGCAGATCGTTCATTCAAACAAGCAGCCCATGCGCCGGGGAAGAAAACCGAGCGAGACAGGACAAGACGCCCCTTGGTTGGTGTTGGTGTTGGTGTTGGTGTTGGTGTTGGCGCTGGCGCTGGTAGTGAGCGGTACGTACTTGGTGTTGGCTGGTGTCATATAGAAGTGTGTACTTACATATTACACCTGTACATCGACATCCATGCAAGCACGCCTCCGTCGCAATGACACTGGCCATATCAGCATGTAAGCATATAATATCATATCATATCACACCAGAGGAACTTCTTACAGCGCTGGTCTGCAAGACCGACTAAAATGACAAGGCCAGATCGGCGGGCATGGAGATGACGCCCGCCGCCTGTTTCGCTCGCGGGGCCTCTGCTCCTGGCCTGGTCTGGTTTGGTCTGGCGGGGGAGATCTCGTATGTGTGGGTGTGGGTGTGTGAGTGTCGTGAAGGCTGTGTGTGGCACAGCACATGACTTGAAAAAAAAAAAAGGAAGCAAAAAAAAGAAAAAAAAACATAATCAACGAGCGGCACTTTGTGAATAGTCATTACTACGCTGACATAAAAAGAGCCACAAATAACGTAACCGAATTAAAAAGAAACAAAAAGAAGGGCAAAAAGAATTGAAGCGTGCCATAACCATGAATCGAACATGGGTCACGTCGGATTACTGAGGACTGAAGAACCACAACGACGTATTCTAACCACTAAACTATTATGGCCTGATGATCTTGATGTATTTTCGGTGCGCTATCTTTGCTCAAGGCGGTGATCGTGATGGGCGGCGGGCGCTATTCACGCGGTCTGGAAGCCTGAAAGACAACTGCGACATTTCAAAGGTCGCACAGCACAGTCGTACCAAGCAAGTCCTAGTTCCCCTCTCCCTCCCCTCCCCCTCTTCGTCCTGTCCTGTCCTGTGCCCGCCTACAAGGCTTCTCAGCTTCGGCTTCAGCTTGTGTGGCGTACAGCACACAGGACGCCTGAAAAGAAGCACTGTCACCTGAGACGTGCCTCTTTTCTGCTGTGTCTTGTCTCGCTTCTCTAGTGCGCAGTTTTGATGTTGGAAGAAGCGTTGATCCAAGCTCCCTCCTTGATGACTTGAAAGCCCGCATCCTAACTAAGCGCTTGCTATTGGTTAAAGGGAAGGTTAAAAGGACAGAAGAATGAGGGTTAATTAGGGGCTAATTATGTCTCTTATGACACCAGATACCAACCAACTTGCTGGACACCCACTAGCAACTTAGCACTGGCACTAAGAAACTCGTACTAGTACTAACTGCTGATAAGAGCTTACTGGATTTAGCTTTACCGCCTTTCCAAAGACAATGGAATGACAGGGCATGAGCTAAACGGAGTTAAAAGAGAGAGAGAGAGACAGAACAAAAAAGATACCTGTAAACGTACACGTACGCATATGCATCCATTGGTTTGGAGTAGACTTGGCAACTACCTCACTTCACATGTCTACAACGAATATTAGCCATCTGGCTTACGTTGCTTTCAGGGCTTGGCCTTGGCAGGAACCCATCATGCCAGACCAACAACGCAAAAGAACTACAGGAAGGCGCGGGGGGGCTTGGCTTCTTTTCACTTTTCTTTCTCTTTCTCCTTGGCAAGTTTATGAAATTTCGATGTGATTTCATTGGCGGTCAGGAAAGAGGAAGCCTTCAGCGTCAGGAAGGAACTAAGATAAAGCACCTGCCGCTGATTGCTGCTGCTGCTACTGGAAGCAGCAGGAGGTTGAGCACCAGCTTCCGGGCGTTGAATGTCGGCAACGTTGATCAAGCATCATGGCCTGTGTGTGGTTAGAGTCGTATTCTGGGGCCGGAAGGCGGGGTGTGTATATGATGCTGTCTATAGTGCTAGCGTAGTGCTCCCTTATGGCCGGCCAGCGAGAGCCAGGCGTCTGGGCCGCAGCCACAGCCATAGTCTATCGATCTAGTAATTGGCACCAGCACCAGCACTAGCACCCGCACCAGCACTAGTACAGGGCAGGCCACGCATTAGCATCAACATAAAACCATGGCATAGCCATGGCATAAAGGCTGGTCCTCAGCGACACGGCACGGAATGGCCGAACAATTAGAAGGGAGGAGGCAAGGCAAGGCCAGGGCTAAAGCTACCTACAGCAAGAGCAGAGCTGCAGCAAGACCTGGCTGGGAGCTCCCTTGTCTGGACAAAGAAAGCAAGAGGAAGGAGAAGGAAAAAAAAAAGACGGGGTTGAATTCCTTCTTGGCTGCTTGTCATGGCAAGAACAAAAGGAACTTTTTGCGTCGTCCCGTTTGCCTGCGACAGGGAAGTGACAAACGGAGTCGGGGCAACATTGCTGACAGGTAAGTGCCTTGCGGGCGGCGGCTGCTTTGACAAGTCGCTCAGAGGCCAATCATAGAGCAGAAAACGGAGGGTTTTTTTCTTTCTTTTGCTTTCTCTCTCTCGGCACGGCGTGCGGCAGTTGGCTACTGCAAGCAAACAGGGCAGGAAGGAGGAGAGGGGGAGAGGAGGAGGAGGAGGAGGAGGAGGAGGAGGGGCAAGACGCAAGAACCCCTTTGGCCTTGGGCGATATCCCGCAGTTGCCGTTACCTGTGAGTGAAGAGTGAAGAGTGAATGAGCTGTCGTCAGTACACTTTTGAGTCTCTGTGCTTTGGGGGCAGTTGCTCTGTTGTTTCTACTGCAAACGCTGGCCGTTTGGTCGCTTGTTCTGGGCTTTGCTGACTGAGCACTGGCCTTTGCGTCGCTAAAATAGACGCCGTGTCCTTTTTCTTTTCCCTTTACCTTTACTTCTATGACGGCCTCCCTCTCGTCTTCTTTTCCTCCGTCCTGCGTTTTACTTGCGTCTGGATCGCTCTCCCCCTTCTGGCTGGCCCAAACCGGAAATACTGCTATGTCCGGCCGACGGGGCCGTCCATTGTGCGCATATACGCACTAGCTCTGGAACTCTAGCACTCCAGCTTACACCACAGCCCTTTTGCTGTCTGCTAGCTGCTCCTGGCCGCCTGCTCACTGCTACAGACTTGGTTCTTCAGGGCCTGTTGCTCGCCGTCGCGTCCGCCATGGATCTGGCTGGAGCCGATATGTCAGACGCGCTAATCTAGAAGGATGGAGCCCAGTCATATGCAAGCTAAGGTCAGTCAGTCAGTCCGTTAGTCAACAACAACAACAACAACCTTGTTTTCTTTGCTGATCTTTTTTTTTTTGGAGACTTTGCCCAAGACTGGCTGGCCCCTGGACAGGCCTGGACACGACTGGACAGGAGGCGGAGGAAGAGGCGGAGGAAGACGACCAGGAGAATTTGGCTCTTCACGATCTCCGTCACGTCGGCCGTTAGCTTGAGGGACCTTCTCGCTTGCGCTGTGTCAGTCGCTGGCTTGGACCTGGGCCGTGAGCTGGCGTGTTTGTGTGTGGTGTGTGGTGTGTGGTGTGCGTGGTGGGGATTGGTCATCAGCTTTCGGATGGTTGTGGCACTGGCCTCGCCATGTGATGAAGAAGCCTGAAGGATGGGGCGCTCGCTTCTGGCGAGCTGAGTGTGTGTTGTCTGCATGTACATTGTACATGAATGACATAATATCGAAGACACACCCCCCGGCCCCCCGGTAGGGTAGCGACACAGCCGACTGCCATGAAGAAGTGATTTCGGAGACAATACATTCCTCGCAACGCCAGGAAGAAAGCGAGAGAGACGGGGGCGAGAGACGGGGGCGAGAGACGAGGACGAGAGACGAGGGCGACAAAGATGAAGGTGGAGCAGGTGGCGGCAGAGAGGCAATGGCGGAGATTGCATGGGTGAAGAACAGACACGTGTAAATGCACGTCGCCTTGCCGTTTAATCGGCGAATCTTGAGCTTGAAGCCGGACTTCCGGCTCGATGACCAAATGCCAACTCCACCAGCAACAGGCCGTCATACTACTCACACACTCTATACCGACTCGACTCTCTCTTTTGCCGCGCCGCCGTTGCTCCCAGGGCAAAGGCTCGGCCGCTTCTGATATGCCGTTACCTCACCCTCACCCAGCGCGCCTTGTTCTCTTGACAGGACCCTTTGTCTCTCGCCAAGTCCGGGCAAATCTGATCGTCACTGTACTATTTTGCCTTGGCTGGCCACGAGTGGCATATCCACAGCCCGGATCACGAAACCCGCCTGAGTGGACGGGCAGGATCAAGGCAGGACAGGGCAGGGCAGGGCAGCATGCAGACGAAAGAAGATTAAGAGGCACAAACAAATGCGGCAAATAAACACGAACGGACAGACAGACAGACAGACAGACAGGACACAGATTCATGCTCGCTCTTGCTCACACACACACTCACGTTCATTCGCATTCACATCCACATACACACCATGCAGGGGTTCTTCATCCGGCTAACGTGAACCCAGGGACCAGGCGTTCCCACATACGCTACGCTGCGCTACAGCTTGGAGAACAAGGCTGTGAAGAGACGGATTATAACCTGGAGAAAGAAGTCGACCCTACTCGCTAGAGCGAAGGGGGAAACAAGGAGGCCAGGGATGGGTGATTTGGGGGGAAAGGGAGGGCGTGACTATAGAACAGAAGACGCCAAGGATCAAGATCAGACACAAGGCGAAGTCGTCTGGCGGACAAGCAAGCTAGCAGCAGCTGGCTTAATACCGTGGGTTAGCCTCAGCGCAAGAGGATGGACAGGACAGGAGGAGGAGAAGGAGGAGGAGGAGGGAAGGGAAGGGATTGCCCCTGGAGCATCTCGTCTCGTGCTGGCTGAGAAGCCAGGGTTACAGCCTGTTCAGGGTTAGTCCAAGTGTGGGTCGTGTGGTGTGGCTTAAACTTGTCTTGTCTTGGGCTTGGCCAATGTTAACAAGGGCCCCCAGGAAAGTAAACGCGCGCGGGAACTTTGTTTCTACTGGGAAGTAAAAGACAGAGCATTTATCTCCGTGGCTCTCCAAGGGATCCGGCCGGGTGGCCGAAAAAGTGAACTATTTTGTTGACAGATTCGACAGGCCAGATTCAGATTGGACATGCCATGTTATGCCAGGGTGGGGGGAGGGGCGCATAAAGATTAGAGAAAGATTAGAGAAAGGCTAAGAGAAGAGAGGCTAAGAGAGATGGACTAGTTTCTTAGTCTTCTCCGGATGCTTTGCCAATTTGTCCTCTTGATAATAGGGCTAATACGCAGATTGTGGCAGCTGGCAGAAGGCGCGTGACAGCTGGCAGCAGGATAGGACAGGATATTGGTGTGTGTCTATCTCTCTGTCTCTCTGTCTCTCTGTCTCTCTGTCTCTCTGTCTCTCTGTATTGTCCGTCTCTGCTCGCTCTCTCTGTCTGGCATCGCGACGCCTCGGCAACGTGAACCCATCCGAGTCCTCGACCGCGCCCCCGGCCCAGGCCCAGCACGCCAAGTTTGCTGCTACATTACCTCATGCAAACAGCCTCCTCCTCCCTGCATGCGAGGGCCGCCATATACCACAAGACAGTATGTGTAGTCGGCTTGTTTGGGTTGATTTGGTATAACGTGCGTTATTACAAACGACATCCAGCCAAAGCGGTCCGTGTGTTCCGCTTATAATGCTGCTATTGACAAGCAAGAGTTCTTCGTCTGTCCTCCTCCTTTTTGTCGGCTCACTCCCCTTTTTTTGATTGTGCAGGATACACGAAAAGAAAGGAAGACGAAAAATTGTCCGAACAAAGTTCATGATTCTGGGTTGATGATGGGCTAACCTGCTGACTTGTCGGTATCGTATTGCTGGTGGTGCTGGTGGTGGTGCTTCATCGGCGATAAGTGCCCGAACCCTCTTGGCCTGGCTGCGTCGTTGACGCTGTCTGTCTGTCTGTCTGTCTGTCTGTCTGTCTGTCCGTCTGTCGAGTTCGGCTATATAATAGCAGAAGCGGAGAGAGGTCAGGCCATTGGCCAGGCCAAGCCAAGCCAAGCCAGGCCAAGCCAGGCCAGACCAGTCAGGAATATCAAGGTAGTGACAGCGAGAGAGATATCACAGCATAGCACAGCACAGCACACAACAACATGGCCACAAGTACAAGAGAAGAGACAACAGTGGCGGAGTTTGAGAGATGTGCCGGCATGTTAATGCATATGCGATGCAACTAAAAATGGACTATGGGTCATACGGCCACATAGGCAGGGTGGAGGTGTGCAGAGTCGAGACATGAGGCAGGCAGGAGACAAGAGACAGGAGGAGCCTCGCCGGCGACGTCAGGAAGGCCAAGAGAAGGTGACAACAAAGACGATGCGACGCTACAAGACACGGCGTCCTAGCAGCACGGCGATTGGCTGGCTTAACGATCGAGTTTCTCGTTGCAAGGCCTGGCGGGCGCGCATGGCTGCTGCGTATGTATGCGTATAGCGTATAGCGAGGGCTTGTGGTGGGGACTTGGCAGGCAATGCGAGAGGGGGAGAGAGGGGGGGAGAGGGGGAGAGAGCGCAAGAAAAGAGCAGTGGAAGCGAGAGTCGTGACACCTGCACAACTTGTTGGCCATGTCTATCAATGGGGGCCTGGAAAACACAGCATGATGCTTGGCAGTTCCCCCCGTCCCCAATCTGCCTTGGCCTGTACTGCAGACGGCGATACTTGAGCCACGCACGTTATAGGGGCACAGTTCTTGTGATGTTTCTTGTTCGCTTTCTATTCCATCTGTTGGATACTTGTGGTCTGCTGGCCAGTCGCGTTCTATTCTTGCCACCTGCCTCTGCGCTCGACATGATCCGGCATATAAGATGATGAGATGAAACCAGAGAACAGGCAAACCAGCCAAGCAGCCAAGCAGCCATGCAACACAGCAAAAACAACGCAATTCACACACGCACATGCGCACTGCGACCAACAAGGCTCCAAACCAAACAAAAAGGCAAAGGAAAAATGGAAAAAGAAAACGGAAAAAAGACCTCGTCCTCCCCCCCCTCCTCCTGTATCCTCCCTTGCCTGCAACCCATGGCCTTATTCCAGTGGGCTAAGATCTTGCGGCCCCAAAGCTGCGGCTTGCCAAGGGGGTTCTGAAACACGTTCCCCAGCCCTACTATCTTTAGATCAAATCTGCGTTGATCCGATCGGGAAATCAAATCATCGAAGCGAAGGAGGAGACGTGGGAAAAGAAAGAATAAAAAGAATAAAATAAAAGAATAAGCAAGGAACACGCTTTTTCTAGGCACAGCAAAGGAGGCGCTAACAACGGCAAATTGCACACTGCCCAAGCGTGCAAATCATTGGACTTTTTGCTCTCGTCTGGACAAGAGCAGAGGCGACGAGATGCTGGGCTTTTGCCGGCAGATATTTGCACATCAAGACAGGACAAGAAGACGAGACGTCGTCAAGGAGAGCAGACAAACCCTAATGCTAACCCAGGAACAGACCAACACCCAGGGCAAGAGCAAGCCATGGCCAGCAGCTGCAAGCAGAAGGCGGTTTCATGTGGTGTGACGTGGAGACAGTGCGCAGATACAGTGTGTGGACTGTGCTTCGGAAAAGCGGCATGTTAATGTGGGTTCCTGTCTTTTCTTGGCTCCGGATTGCGGGATTAGGAGTGGGCGTGGGAGTGTAGGAAGAGCTAGGGAGTAGGAAGCAGCAGGATCAGGAAGGATGCAGGAATGGAAAGTGGGATTTCTCAATGGCATGTCAAAGTTCTGTTACATTACAGGAAGTCACATAAATGTGGAGAGTGTTTTCTTGTTCTTTTTCTTGTTCTTTTTCTTGTTCTTTTTCTTGTTCTTTTTCTTGTTCTTTTTCTTGTTCTTTTTATTCTTCTTTTATCGACTTATTTATCTATCCGGCTTTACTACAGTACACCAAAAATAGGCCATCACACACCGCGAAACATGCATTGCTCAAGAGCAGCAGCATTAATCGCGAGTCACTCTCCCATGGCAGCCCACGGCCGTTGCCAAGATTAGAAATGTTTTGCAGCGAGTATTGGAAGATGCAAATCATCAGTCAGAGAAGAAACTTATTCTTCCTGTTGACCTTCATTTTCCTTGCCAGCGCTCGCGCGCGCGCGTGAGCATGAGCATGTCTGTGTGTGTGTGTGTGTGTGTGTGTATCAAAATTGCATCTTGCAAACTAGTGCCAGAATGACACTTGGCGTGCCGGGACAATGTAAGAGAAGGATGCACCCTGGGAAGCGAGAGCGAGGATTCGGGGTCGGGGTCTGGGTCGGGGCCGGAGCCGGGGGTCGAGGTCAAGGACGAGGCGAAGGACGAGGCCAAGGACGAGGCCAAGGACGAGTCCGGGCAAGAGAAGGCGAAGAAGAAGAGGAAGAACAAAAAAGCCAAGAAACGAATTTACTGCCCATCATCGTTTTGACACACTCTCCCCTTTTCGGCATCGCCTAAAGCTGTGAAGGCTGCTAGTGACTGCTCAATATCGGAGGGTAAAATTGGGACTTTAATAAAGGGAAGGTGAAGGAACGGCAACTTCCTGGCAGCTGGTGACTGCGGCGTGCCAGCTGACGGAGACGCAGCTTGCCGGGTGGCAGATAGACGGCAGGGCCTGACACACTGGCAGCTGGTACGTGTCATGTGACAGGTGACAGGCCAAACCCTCACGTCCAGTCTCTTCCAAGCATCGCTCGCTCCCTCTCGTTTCTCTTCATCCACCGTCATGCAGATTCTCAGGCCCAGGCATCAAACCTCTCCTCCCCAACCGCCTCCTGTCCCACCTGTCACCGCCCCGCCCACCCGCTCGCTCACGAAAACCAGGGGGCGGCGGAGGAGGCAACGGCAGAGGTTCCCCCCGGGGGGGGGGGGGGGGGGGAGCATTGATGAAGGGGTGAGGAGGAGCCAAGATGAAGGAAGAGGACTAGGAGGCGATGACTCGGCAAAGAGGCCATGCAAAACCGAACAGAAAACATTGGATCACTTGGTAGGACAGACACGAGAGCCTGGCGAAGAAACAACTAATAGCATGTGATGGTCTTGGCTGCGGGTGGTGAAGATTGCTGGGACTTCGGCCTGTATGTGTGTGTCTGTCTGTGTCTGTCTGTGTCTGTCTGTGTCTGTCTGTGTCTGTCTGTGTCTGTGCCTATCCCATGGCTATGCCGACAGCATGCCCAAGTCCAGCCAAGCCACACACAAACATCACCATCCCCCATCACAAACGGCGGACCCTCTTCCCCCCCCTCTGACAACACATACGGACGCGTAATGCTATCTTGGCGTTTTGCTTCTGGCACGCCGGGGATTAAAAGTCTGCTGGTGATGATGGACAAGGCGCTCGTTTGCACGCTGCATGCTGTACGTAGGCAGGCATGCACGCGCGCACGCACGCACGCACATACTCAATACATTGAGCGGCGATGACGGCGGCCTTGGCCATCCTTGGCCACTACGACAAACACGACAAACACCAGCCATTTGCAGGGCCCACGCACGGCACATGCAGCAAGAAGAAGAAGCCCGATCCGCAGTTTGCAGGCAGGCAGAGACAGGCCGACAGGGGATGTCGTCGTGTCGTGTGCCAGCCAGTGACAACCAACTCTGCTGTTTATTCCAGCCGGCAAAACCAACGCCCCCCCCCCCCCCCCCCCCCCCCACATGTAAAAAAAACAGGGGAACCCCTTCGTTTTTCTGACCATAAAAAAAGGGGGGGGGTGAGGGGGGGGGTATAGAGCGTGTGTCTTGTGGGCGAGCTAGAGGCAGGATCGTATGTTATGTTTCGTCTGCAAAGGGGACAGCCAACTAAAATTTTCCACGGTTGGATGTTCCGAAGTTTTGTCTAATATACCTGATTTACAAAAATAAACCAAAACCTCAGACGCACTTGGTGGGAATGAGGATGGGAGAAAGCCGGTGGGTGTGTGGTGGGTGGACCCTGACACCACGTTGGGCCTACTCGTCAACGGGGCTATGAGGGGACGAGGAGGGGAGGAGCAACGCCTCAACTGATACGCTCGGAAACAGCGCACCGACAACCTAGCGGGCGTCGATTTGTCGATTTGTGCTGTTCTTTTTTGTTTTCCTGTTCGGGGTCTCGGGTGGACTCTGAGGAGAAGAAGAAGAAGACGGACAGCCAAAGCTGCCGTACCACTGCGTGTCTTTTGTCTTTGGCACCCTGCTTGTACACTGCTTGTACACTGATTGTACACTGCTTGCTTGTACACTGATTGTACACTGCTTGTACACTAATTGTACACTGCTTGTCACCCTGCTTGTCACCCTGCTTATGGCATTGTCCTCTTTCTCTCCCCCACAGCCCTTGTCCGTATTTCCTTCTCCTTCTCCCTTCTTCTCTGCTTCCACAGCCTTCGATTGCCCACAAGCAGCCCCCTGTCTAGAACAAGTGCTCAGACGCTTCTGTAGCATTCTACCAAGATTCTATTTGCCCATAAACAACATCTGATCTTAGTGAGCTAGGCAGCAGTAGCGCACCACAGCGCACCACAGCGCACCACAGCGCACCACAGCGCACCATAGCACACCAGCCTGCCCGGAGTTATGTAAAACCTCAACAAGCCAAGAAGCACAAGAAACCGCCAGGAACAAAAAGGAAACAGAAACCATGAAGGATATCACCGCTTTCGGGCTGCTTTCGTAGATTCACGATCATCATGCAAAACTGCGCTTTCAGTCCTCATCCCATCGTCGCTTATTGACTCCCGACTAAACAAGGCAGTTGCCCCATTTTTAAAGTGTCGAGTCCACGGGGCCGAACGGTCGAGGCCGAGTCCGAAGCGGAGTTAACACGATTGGTCTGCTGGGCCACCTCTGAATGACCAAATGGCTGCTATAAAGTGGAGTCGAGTGGGGGACTCCCCCAGCAGCTGGCAGCAGCTGTGGGATACTCCCAGCCAGCTGCCAGCCCGCTCTGAACGTGTCATCATCTACCTCGTTCGCATGCTGGACCGTGATTGGCGGGAATCCAATCCAGAGCTCAAGCTCCCACCTGCTCGCCAAAGCAACAAGCTTCATGGGATAGACCTTCACTTGAGCTCACTCAGAATAAAGGAACAATAAACACTATTAAGAATACACTTTATTTATTCCATTGGCACTGTCTCTGACTGTAACAATTGCCTGCCCGCCTGCCTGCCTGTCCACCCTCAGCCAATCACCATCCTCACCGCCAACCATGCGCCATCGCATCACCTTCGTCCACCCGCCCGAGGCAGCCATTGAACCCGACGCGCTGGCGCTGACGGCCAATGCCATCTCGGGCCCGGATCTGGCCGCGGCCATGCGCGAAGACCGCTTCACCGTCGCCCTGGCGGGGCTGCCGCTGGACGTGGCGGCCCCGGCCCGAGCCGGCCTTGCCGGCTTTGCCGACGTGCACCTGCGCTGGGCGAGTGCGCAGCCGTTCGAGTCCATTGCGCCGTTCACGTCCCGGCTGACGCCCGGCTTGCATCTGTCGTCGGCGCTGGAGAGTGCGGCCGATGCGGCGTCGCAGCTGTACGTGTAACTGGCGCTGTATGCATGTGTGTGTGTGGATCTCTGTGCTAATGTGTCGTGTCGTCTATCTTGCCAGCTCTGCACTCTGTGCCTTTGTATCAGCTGCCTTCGGTCCGTTGGACTGTTCAGACCCCAAGGTAACTTGCTCCAGTGTTTGCTCTGTGTTTGCAAATGGCCCGACTAACACGCGCATGCAGGCCTTTATCAAGATCCCCGCCCAGGACAGACCCTCTGCCTCTGCGTCTTCTGACGTCCATCAGTTCTACCAGCCGCTTGCTTCGCTGGACGCCTTTGCAAAGTTCCTGGAGACCGAGTTTTGCTCGGTGAGTGGCTTTGCCACGACCTGCAACGAGGCCGCCAGACAGATGAAGGACATCATCTCGCTAGATGTGTCGTACAACAAGGAGACGGAGGACATCAAGCTCGTCATGACGTCGCCGATGCGGAAACAGTCCCTCAACATATCCGGCGCGCCGCCCGACGGCGACGTTGTGCACCGTACCGAGGTCGGCATCCTGACCAAGGGCGTGCCGGCGCACCTCAACCCCGGCCAAGTCGGCGTGACGGGCCTCGTTTCCGTCGTCGGCGAAAGCAAGAAGCCTTCGGCCGTGCTCTTCTCCTTCCCCTCTCGCCACCAGCGCACCGACACACATTTCTCCGCCGCCTTCCTGCCGCCCACCGGCCTGCACCCCACCTGGCAGCTGCAGCTGAGCTCCAGCGCGCCGCCCGAGACCGCCACGCAAACCACCTGCACGCTGCACGCCTACCTCACGCTGCCGCGCACCATCTTCGTCGACCGGTACCAGCTGGCCGACCAGCTGTTCGCCCAGTCCAAGAACATCTCCGCCCTGCGCTACGCCAGCGCCCCCGTCGACCTCGAGAAGCCCGAATACACCACGCCCACCTGGGGCTCGGCTGTGCTGCTCGATCTCGCGCCGCCCGCCGCCGGCGCCGCCGCGCCCTGGACCGTCGAGATCCCGCTGCACCTGCGCTACCTGCAGCCGTCGGCCTCGGGCTACTCCGACCTGGCCATCCCCTACCCGGCCGTCTTCTGGGCCTGCGGCACCGTGCCCGCCTCGGACGCTGACAAGCTCGCCAACAACCCCTTTGACCGCGCCGACCTTGGCTACGACGCGCTGTTCGCCCCCGGCACCGTCTTCTGGCACGCCACGCCCAAGCCCGCGCCGCTCACCCCCGCCGCTGCGCCCACTGCGCTGCTCACCAGCCGCGTCACTGTGCCTGTGCTGGCCACCAAGGCGAGCGGCTGGGTCGAGCTTGGCACCGCGGCTGCTGTAGGCGCGGGCTTTCTGTGGGTTGCCTGGTGCCTCTTTGCCGGTGTCAACATGGCCAAGAAGACGGTCCCGAAGAAGCCGGCTGCCAAGAAGAATGACAAGACGAAGGTCGAGACGAAGAAGTCTCGGTAGGGAGGATTGACTGGAGGGGAAGGAGGAGACTTGGCTTGTACGACCGTTAGATTAGCCTGTCAACCCGTGATTAGTAATACAAGGTGTTAGTCCCACTTTTTGTGTCAGACCGCTTTTGGCGATGACGAATATAGAATAGCCCGAACGACCGACAGACTGATTTCGGGGGGAGGGCGGCCTCTTCTTACACGAGGACGAGGATGAGAAATCCACCAAACATTTCCTCCCAACACAGCAAAAAGAAGGCAGCCGTGAGATACTCTGGAGACGTGGGCGCACCAAAACGCCGTCTTGTTCTTTGTCCCTTTGTTTTGTTTGTCCGTGGGGCATGATTCGCTGAAGACTGCTTTTTTGTCTTCTTTTCCTTTCTCTTTTCTGTTGCCGTTGGTTCCATTGTTTGGGTCCTTGGCAGATAATTATACCAATATACCCGGTTTCGCCGCTTTCGGCCCGAGCAAGCCGCCGAAGCTGTCTGCAGCAACAACAGCCGCCGGAGCTTGTTTCCCCCTTTTTTTTGCCTTCTTATTCTCCACCCCCCACCTTCCCCCCTTCCTCCGACACACACACACACACACACCCACACACCCACACGCCATGACTGCCGCCACAGCCGCGACTACGGAGCGCATTCGGCGAAACACGGCGTGTACGGGGTGCCGCGACTCCAAGGTATGTACTGTTGGTCGGGTCGGGCTGTTAACCCTAACTAGCATGTCTAACTACAAGGTTGTGTGGGTTAGGTCAAGTGCAACGCCAGCCAGAGCGACAACCACGCGCCGTGCTCGCGCTGCGCTAAGCTGGGGATTGGATGCGTGGTTGACAAATCGCACAAGAGATCAACACGCAGGAGGTGAGTAGCGCTAGCGACAGCTTGTGTTATTTTATTCGGTGGTGGCTCTGTATTGAGTGCTTTGGCCTTGGTATGTGATCTCCTGCCTGCTGACTAACACCGCCAACACAGCAAAATCGAACAGCTTGAGAAAGAACTCAACTCCATCAAAGATGTTGTCAAAACCAGCATGGCCGAGTCGTCCTTCCGCCCGCCCGCCGAGTCTTGTCCGCCTGCGGCGGCCGCGCTGGAAAGCTCGCGGTCACTAGTAACGGGCTTCCTGCCGTCTACGCTGCGCGAAACTCTGCCGCCGCAGGTGTCTGTCTCGGCGCCAGCACAGGCGCCGGGCGTTGAGGGTAGCTCAGCGGCCGCAGTAATAGAAGCAGGAGCAGCCACAGGAGTACCGTCGACTGGACGTGCGGAGAGCGCTACGCGGCGGTTTACACCGGACGCCGAGAAGAAGACGGCGGGCTGTCCGAGGGCACTGGGAAACCAGGTATTCACACGCGCAGATATCGACTACTACTTTGACAAGTACGTCGTCCCGGGCGCAGATTGAGGACACCAAGCAAGGCATGAGCCGCCACCCGCTGACACATTGAGTACAGGTACTTTGCGCACTTCCACCCGTACTTCCCGGTGATCCGCAGCCGGGACCCCGACAAGATATACAGCGACAGCGCGCTGCTGTTCTGGACCATGATCTGCGTGGCCAGCCGGCGGTACGCGCGCGACGCAGCCACCTTTGGCTTTCTGGTCGAGGCGCTGCCGCGCGAGATCTGGCCGGTGCTGTGCAGCCACGCAGTGCCGGTGGCTTCCATCAACGCGCTGCTGCTGCTGAGTGCGTGGTCGTTGCCGACCGTACGGCTGCTGTCGGATCCGGCGCTGACGTATGCCAGCATTGCCGCCAGCGCGAGCCTCGTCATCGGCCTGCACACCATGAAGGGCTGCCACCCGCATTTCTGCTTCGGGTCGCGCAAAATGGATGTCGGCGATGAAGAGGCGGCGTATTCGTGGGCCGCCTGCAACGTCGTGGGACAGAGGTGAGGCGTTGCCAAGAAGAACAGGCGGATGGCTGGTGCAGTCAAGCTAACAGACCCTCGGCAGAGTATCCTCCATTAATGGCTGTCCTCCTAGTCTTGCGCTTTTCAACCACGCATTGAGAGCCACGACGCAACTCGATGAATCGCCCTATTTCAAGAACCTGCTCACCGCACAAGCCATGTGCAACCGCGTGGCTAAGACCGCATTCGCCGTATTGGAGCAGAGCAACACGGTCTCCGAGTCCACCATCCAGCTACTCGAGTCGGATCTCGCCAGCGAGGGGGCGCTATGGGCAGCTGGTAGTGGTAAGTCTTTGCCCTCATGACATTCACCTGTTGCCTCATACCATAGGCTGACCGCATAGGACAGAGTTGGACACATTTACATTGCTGTGCACCCGGCTAGAAATCCAGGCATACTACTTTATGCCCAAGCCAGATCCCGATAGCCCGACCCTACGGCACAACATGCTGCGTGCGTACCGGACAGCCACCGGCTTGATCGATCTCGCAGTACAGCTAGAAACATCGGCGCAGTTTCTGTACCACGCGCCTTCGTACATTTTCCGGTACATCCTCGAGGCAGCGTGTATCATAATGCGGGTGTCCATGACAAGCAGCCTGTCAAGCCTGCTGACTAGCAGCAGCAGCGGCGGCGATAGCGGCAGCATCGCCACAGTCATGGCTAGTATTAGTAATTGCAGCACTGCCCTGCGCGCCTGCTCTGTGCAAGAAAACGACATGCCTCTGCGGACGCTCAAGATCATGGAGTCGTTCTGGTCGCTGCAGGCCGTCATGCCAAAATTTGGGCCCATGTCCGAACTGCATCAGCGTATCGGGTCATCTCTAACGTTTGATTCGTTGCGGCGATGGAAGATTCTGTTGGAAGGTCTGCAGCGGGAAAGCCGAGGCAAGTGTGGGGCGCAGGGGAAGAGTGCCGATGAGCAGGCCGCTATTGCAGCAACAGAGGACCCGGCGGGTCTTCAGCAGCCCCAGGCACAGCTACAAACACCGGCGGCACAGACACAGCAGCAAGCTCTGCAGAATACAGCCGTGGGAACAGGAAATGGGACCATGGCGGAACAGGGCATTGGCATAGCCCAGACCAACCAACAAGCAGACAATCAGACGCAGAGTCTCGGCCTATGCTATAACCAAACGCTAGGCCAAGGCCTGGGACAAGGCCTGGGACAAAGCCTGGGCGTCATGATGCCGTCAATGGTGCCTGGAGCACCGGCAGAACAGCTGCAGGATATTGACTGGGATGCACTCATGCGAGACCTGGACTGGGACGATGTGACCGAGCCGGGGTTTCCTGCAATGTCGTGAGATAGAGAGTGAGAGAGAAAGGGGAGAAGAAAAAAGGTGTTTGCAGTTGGAAAAAAAAAAAGAAAAAAAAGAAATCCCGGAGGATGGTTCGAAGGTGTTTCCAGTCAAACTGGAGCACTGGGAATTGAGCCCAATGCGGGGGTCGAACCCGCAACCTTGAGATTAAGAGTCTCACGCTCTACCGATTGAGCTAACCGGGCGGGGATGTATTTGTTGGAAACACGGACACTGAGAAAGCCTGATCAAGCACACACACACACACACACAAGTCTGGGCTGGGAGTGCACCAACAACAGCGCATTGGCAGCGAGAGGGTTGTTATGACAAGGTGAGAGGGCAAGCACAGGTGGACCATGGGCTGTCACAGACGACGTATAGACGGTCGTTTATATGCAGAGCGGCAAATAGGTGTATGCTAATTTCCTTGCAATCTTGGACTCATCCAATCTGATCAAGTGTTGCTGTAATGTCATACTCCCGGGTAGTCCATATTGCCAGTGTATCCCTGACCAAAAATGTCAGCATTATGTGGGTGCGAGTGCGGGTGCGGCTGTGGCTGTGGCTGTTGGTGTTGGTGTTGGTGTTGGTGCTGGTGTTGTCGTGGTTGGTGTTGCTGATGCTGAATCGACTGCGGTGGTTGCGGCTGTAGTATCAGTTGTTGGCCGTGCATTTGAGGGTTATGCATGTGTTGTGGTGGTCCATGGCCTAGGGAATGTCCTAGTGCATGATGCCCCAGTGGGTGGCCGTGCGGCTGCCCGTATCCGTGGCTATGGCCATGGACATGAGGGTGAACTGCATGGCTCTGGGATTGCGGTCCTGGCTGCCCAGCATATGTGCCCCCCCCTCCTCCGACTCTACCTCCTCCGACGCTGACTCCCCCATCGCCCATGGGTTGCATACCTAGCAAGGCTATCTCTGAGGAAGAAGAGCCTGCTTCTGGCAACGCAAACGGGAACATTGAGTAGGCAGGCAGTCCACGTGCTTCTGCGAGCAACATGGGCATTCCAGGCGGACAGAACTCGGAGTCAAAGTCAGGGCCAAAGCCGCCCATATCAGCAAACATATCTTGGGGATCATTCATAGCAGCGGCTGTATTGGCGGTGGTGTTAATCATGGCGGTGGTGTTGGTGTTGGTATTGTTGTTAGGGTTAGTATGACCGCCGCCGCTACCGCAGGGGGGAGGAGCCGCCGACATTCCAAGCCAGTTTGTAACCATCAGATTTGGATCAGCCATGGGACGTGCAGAGAGATCGTCGGCGCGAATAGGAACATTGAAGGTGTTGGCGTTATCGAGGATAAAGTCGGGTCCCGGAAGCTTCATAGGCGCATTGAAGGTGGCAGGCGAGGCCTTGTGAGGCGGTGCAAGCGGCTGATTAGAGAGGACTTGTTGCGGGGGCAGTTTGGGACCGAGCTTCTTGTCTAGCTCAGCAACATCTTGGCAGAGCTGGGCGAACTGTGGGAGAGGGGGTGGAGGTTAGTAGATGCTCTCAACAGGAACAAAGCTCGCTGGCTACTACTGACCTGAGTTTTCATGGAAGGAATCACACTGGCCAACGGCTTAATAAACGTTACAGTGGTCGTGATGAAGTCTCGGATTGCGTCGGCATTAATAGGCTCCGCTCTGCTCAGCGGTGCTGTACTGTGTTCGGCCAAGTCGTTGTACAGCTTATGATGGAGTGCTGCGATAAGCACCTTTGTACACTCCTGTACACACGGCATCAGGTAGGTATCCCCGAGATACAGTGGCGCCAGAGGGTCTCTGTTTATCATGGCTTGGGCCTGAAACATTCGCCAAAAGCGAGCGGCTGCTACCGCAAAGGCCACAGCCTGTTTCTGAGCTCGGATGAGGAAGTTGTTTGGGAGTTTTCGGAGCAGTTCAGCAGATCCGGATTCCTGAAGCCCTGGAACGGCAAACTGATAGAGTTCAACATGAAGACCGCATATCCAGCTGTGCACAAAGACATATATTTGCTCTTGACGTGACCCAGCCCAGCGTGCCATGTTTTGCTCGTTTAGTTTGAGGTCATCGGGAAGAGATGCCGTGAACGACGAGACTTCGTTCTGCAGTCGATTCACTTCTTCCATGACGCGAGACGCCTCCCACTTGACTCCATGCACAAATGCAGTGCCGCCAGAGAACTTCTTGGCTATGCTCTGCACATGATGTCGGAGGTTGATGAGCCGGATGGTGTATCCTTGGCGCCCCATCGAGAACGATGACGAGGATACGGTGCGGTGGCCTTTTTCGGTAAGGCGCTCTGCGGACACGGGCTGGTTTGCTTGAAAGGCTTCTTCGTTGCAGGGAAGCCGCAACTTCATATTGTCCTCGTTAAAGCACACATATGCATCGAAGCCGCCGGCGCAAATGCGGTCCATGTGGAACATATGCCAGGCCAGCCTCCTGGAGCACTCCTGCTGGATAAAGGTCTTTTGGGAGCCAGGCACGTCCCAGTTCAGTTGCAGGCCAAGCATGATGCGGCAGGCGACGGCGACCAACTGCCAGCACTTGGCGTACTTGCCAACAAACAGATTGTGCACAATGGTGAGGGCATAGAGGGTGAGGTTGGATTCGTTCAGGCTGCCAACGTTGCGGAATAGCTGGAACTCGACCTGGCGGCAACAGGTCATGGCGAAGTCCTTGGCGTTGTCGTTAGAGGTGACAAAGAAGGCGGCGACGGAGCAAATAGCGGCGACTTGAGTAGGCGACAGAGTGCCTTTCTAGAAGATGGCGCCAGGCAAAGAGGAGGAGGAGGGGCTGTGTTAGATGAGAGAAACTCTGTGGGCGTTTCCGCTTGTCTTTTCTTTTGGGGGGAAGGGAAAGTGAATGGGAATACCTCAATTTCCTTGTAGAGACTTTCCCGATGGTAAAAGCTCAAGCATGGAAGGTGATAGACGTTTTGGAAATAGGCGTCAACATGCAGTTGGATGAAGTCTCGGCGACGAAGGAGATCCCTGAGTGGTGTTAGTAACAGAGCACTGGCCCAGAGGGAAGCAGGCCGTGGTTGGAGAGGAGCGAGAAACGCCAGCCAGGGCCAATCAAGGGGGGGCATACTCGCTCTCGAGGTTCAGAAGCTCTACGAAGCGGGTGTGCAAGGCCTCGCTGCTCTGCTCAGGGCTTCCCGGGCCAGCCGGGCCATCGACACCGGCATTGTCGGGCACGCGGTCATCAACAGCACGGGTAGCCTGGTCGTCGACGGGTGAGACTTCTGAGGTCTGGCTGGCTGCGGATGCGGCAGATGCGACGGAGGCGACGGAGGTGGCAGCAGCTGGGCCGGTAGGGTTGAACTTGCGTTTGGAGACTTGGTACTCGCAGACCATGTTGTTGGCCTCGCATCTCTTACAGCGCGGTTGGTCGCTGGAGCACTTGGTCTTGTGGATGTGGCAGTTGGTGCAGGCTCGCTGGGCGCGCTTCCGGACAGTGCCGGCTTCAGTGTGGCTGCGCGACGGGGTAGAGCGGGCAGAGCCTGTGCAAGGGAAAAAGGGGGGGAGGAGGGGTGAGTGTCAGCGGGAGAGAGGTAGATGGAGAGAGGTGGAGCCGCCGTTTCCTTACCAATGTCGATTGGACCTTCGGCCAGAGCTACAAAGCTGCACTTTAAATCTAGGCGCTGGCATATTGTGCATCTTATACCGTCGGCAGGTCTGCCGGTGCATTTGACCTGGGAAGATGTTAGTAAATGGCGGAGATCAGATGACTAAGACGAGATCAAAGCAGATGGAGAGAGAAAGGCGCATGAACAAGTGCAAACAACAACAACCACGAGAATTAAAAAAAAAAAAAAAAGAATCCACCGACCTTTCGGAGCCGACATGTCTTGCAGCAATCGGCCAGACTCGCTTGGCTGCGGCGCTTCTTGGGCCCGGCAGCTGAAGCCTCGGAAGCCGGCGTTGGCGTTGTTGAGCCAGGCACAGACACTGACACAGGCGCTGAGATGGCGACAGCCGGCAGAGGCGCAGGGAAGTCGTTGAAGCTATTCTGCGGTTGTGGAGGATGAGGAGGAGGAGGAGGAGGATGGTGGTGCTGCTGCTGCTGCTGATGGCTCTGGTTGTGGTGATCCATCCTAAATGCGCACACGCGTGCGTGCGTATGTGAGAGCAAGAGAGAAAGGCGGTTGTTATACGTGTGTATGAAACCCGTCTTGATATCGAACGTGGGGGCGTGGATGTTGGATGTGCTCGTAGCCGTGCATGTATGAAAAAAAAAGCCGGGATTTCTATCAACAGAGAGCGGCCATCAGAGCAAGTCAATGCGCCACAAGCAATAGGGTGATGAAGAAAAGGAGGGAAAAATATGGACCGTCTGGAATAACAAATAATTAAATAATGGCAGACGCCGAAGCGTGACGGCGTTTCGCGGATGATGACGACAAGCTGGCGGGAAGAAAAAAAGAAGAATAAAGAAGAGGATAAGTGTGATTTTTGATTTTTGATTTTCTTTATATTTTTCTTTTTTTGTGTGGCCGTGGTGATTGGCTCATTACAATGGGCAGGAGGCTATCGAAGACAAGAGAAAGAAGGCAACTTCCCAAAACCGCAGAAAATAAAGACCAGGCCAGTGATGAATGACAAGGCGGTGAATAAAAAGCCCGGCAGTTCAAAGTATGGGGCTAGCAAAAAAAAGGTACGTACCGGATATCGCTAGAGCGATGGTGGGGGGGACACACACCGCCTTGGAGGATCGTGACCCAGAAGCGACGTCTGCATATGGACGGGGGGACTGTGGAAGAGACATTTGTACTGGCACAATACAGCTTCTGCGTTGGAAGAGACATTTACACTGACACAATACAGCTTCTACGCTGGAAGTCAAATTTATACTGGCCGCCACTCTGACGTGTACATATATATAACAAGCCCCTCAAGCTACCCAAACCCAAACCAACAAGCCCAGCAGCGCCAAGTCCACCCACGAAAACAAAACACATATAGACAAGACAAGACAAACGCAACATCTTTGTTCTGAAAAGAAAGCAAAGACAGACACTAGAACAGCCGGCACCAAGAAGAGGGAATAATAAGAAGCAATAAAAATAAAAATCTGGAGAGCCCGCAAATCGTAAAAAAAGAGAAATCAACTGTACTCAGATCAGGTATATCAAAAAGCGTAAATCATCTTCTTTTCAACAGGAAAAGAAACGGCACGGAAAAAGGATACAACGATGGCAGAAGAGGAACAAGACGTTGGAACATCGGATCGTCGAAACGACAGGACTGCTTGGCTATCCTCAGCTCTACTTGGCCACCATTGCCTCGCCGTGCGCGCCTGTCCCAGCGCCGCCGTCTACCTGCTCCGACATCTGCAGAACCACATCCTCGTCTTCGGCAATGGGCGACACCGCAACAGGAAACACGGGCAGGCCATCGTCCTCGTCCTCGTCGACAGGGGAGACATCCCCAAGCGAGGCAGCCGCCGGCGCCACGGCAGTGGAGATGGCTGCTGGTGAAGGCTCGGCTCTGAAGACGGGCGGCTCAGAAGGAGGCACGCGGGCCTCGGCAACCGGAGCGACAGTGCGCTGCGGCTGCGGCGGCGGCGGCGGCGACGGCGTCGATGTCGATGTCGATGTCTCCCCGGCAGTGCCTGCTTTCAGCTCCGACACAGAGGCAACACTCGGCGACAGAGGCGCGGGGGACACAGCGCCACTGGACGTCGCGCTGGCGCCGCCGGGAATCTGGCCCGGCACAGGCTTGCGCGGCCGCACAGGCACCCGGTGGTCGTCGTGCGATCGGCGCGGGGGCAGCATGGGCTTGCTCGAGTCTTCGCTATTGCGCGGGCGTGGAGGCAGCACGGGGCTGGGCTCGACCTGCGGCGGGGCGGCGGCAACGGAGGGTTGGTCGAGCGGCGGCTCGAGAGGTCTGTCGTAGCGCGGGTGGTCAATGCTACGACCGCGCGTCTGGGAGACGGCTGTGAAGCTGGCGTTGAAGG